>BGPR01007171.1:25678-38275 GCA_013235015.1 Araneus ventricosus | reverse complement strand
AAATACAAAAAAACGGCTCCTTCACAAAATTGAAATTCGTAAAAACGGCCCCTTTACAAAATTTCATTTTATAAAAACGATCCCTTTTTTAAAATTTTTCACTGAAATTCGATGAAACACATTTGATATTAAACGTAAAAATATAGAAATATGACTGCCAAAATTGAAGGTTTTTTTTTTGCATGATAAAAAAAATTTCACAAAAATAATTTTTTCCCACAAAAATAATTTTTTTTCACAAAAATATTTTTTTTCACAAGAATTGGCCCTGAAAGAAAATCTGGATCGACCCCAGAAAAAGAACATTGCAGTGATTTTCACACTAAATCACAAAGTTTGACTGACCTAATAGTGGTTTTTTAACTGCGTTCGTACGCCCATGATTCAAATCCATGCATCGGGAAAACTGCATTTCAACTGCACTCAATCCCATACACATTCGACTACACTGTGTCAGTCGATTGTGTATGGGATTGTGTCGGGCCGACAAAAATTGCATTACTGCGCGCTCAGCCTGCTTAGAGAAATTCATGGCACAATATCACTTGTTTTTGGCAGTTCTTCTCACTCAACGACACACCACCGCTTTATGCCATATTCCTCCTGACATACACACAGCTATCTGCCAGAGAAAAGACCAAGTTCTAATAATGGCGCTAAAACCGCAGTCCCACTTTCATTTGGCGCGCTTTACACAGGGTGAGCATCAAGTCTTTCCCTGATTACAAAAATTTATGACTCTATAACTATTATACTCAGACATATCGTCGTCGTTCAGCATATTATGTTCATTTTTGTAAATTGCAAATACCATCATGGAATTTGTAACTGGCCAATTATCTAGGTAAATTTCAATGTGTTCCCACTTTGAAAGCTCGGCACAGTGGGAATGCCGAGGTGGAATCTAGGTCTGGCCACGTGTTTTCCAGCACATGTTCTGGAACAGCATCTGTTAAAAACTAACACAGCATCTGTTATCCTAACTTACCATTCTAGCATTTGTTATCCTAGTTAGGAGTGGCAAAGATTCTTTCCTTGATGCGATGCGAATAGAAGAAAACAAGAGTAATATCATAGATGTGGAGCCTAGGATGTTGTCCACTCTTTCCAATCCATCTGCCAGAACAATGTTGGTCCAGGAAGAGACGAACTACAGAGTCACGGTGAGGAAAATGCTTTAATAATTTCCACATCTAGAGGACTACATCCAAAACTTTTCGTTGAACAGGAATGGCCGATTCAATTCCCACGGAACCACAAAACACAGGGCACTTTTTATCCTTCATCGACCAGTTTCGTTAACCCCTTGCACTCTTATGTTGAGTCAGACTCGACAATTTGAATGATGCATCTTTTACACATTCTTGTTGGATAGCGGAGCTTATTACAAAAACCACATAATAGCAGAAACACACAAACTAATTTTTGGGAATTGAAAGAAATTAATAACACATTGACTGCAAATAGTTAAAAGTTAATTTTTGATTCATTGCGTACGCACTAGTTTCGTAGTTACGTAACATTTATGCACTAGTTTCGCCATCAATTCAATGGTAGAAAGAATTAACCATAGGGCTATACAATGATAAAATATTTACCCTACTACAATTCCCAACAGTTTTTTCTAACCTTTAATAATCCGAGAAAAACGTTGAGCTCACCCTGCATGATATACAGTGGAGTCTCCCTATAACGAAATCGCTTGGTTCCAATTGAAAAATTCGATACAGAGAAAATTTCGTTATACGGAGATTAGAGATTTTTGCAGTTATTTAAGTAAATGTTCCAAACTTTTCAATAGGTGCGATAAGTTCAAATGTATTTAATTATGATTTTCAATTAAAAATGAAGTAATATATATATTATAAATTTGTTAAAATTATACTAATTTTTATTGTATAAATAAAATGCTCAAAAGTTAAGACAATTCATCAATTTAGAGAATAGCTTGTACTAGTATGTACTTACGTTTATTTTACTTGAAAAATTCCGTTATTTTACATTTCTTTTCATTTCGTGATGTTAAATTTACACATTTTAAGAGTGAGTGGTTCCAGAAACAGGCACGTGTGAACGAATAGGTTGCACATAAATTATCAACTTTCTTCAAAAATGACAAAAATCGAAAAGATAAGCCCCTGAAAAAATTCGTTATAGGGAGACAACCACTTCGTTATATGGAGAATATTTTGAATGTTATTTAACATTCCGATTAAAAATTTCGGTATACGGAGAAATTCGCTGTAGAGAGACTTCGTTGTAGGGAGACTCTACTGTAGTTTTCGACGGCAAAATTTCGCATAATCGGTATCCAATGAGTATTTCTAACTGGTCCGACCAACCTTCGGAGATGGAGGAGAGGTACTCACAGTGGATGAGGGGTCCCGGGATCGCCTCCACGATGACAAAATCGGGGAAGGCGAAGTTGAGGAGCACGTCGCCGCATCCGAACTGGTCGAGCGTCATCCCTGCGCCGCCGGACCCACGAATGACTCGGTGCGCGAGAGGCTTCATTGTTTCTCTTCTAATTGGAGGCCGTTTCCCGTGCGAACGGCGGGCCGTCACGCTCCGCCGGATCCCACACCCTTGGACCAGGACACACACCCTTCGGGGGTTGCGCAACAAAACAATGTCGCTTCAGAAAACAAACCGACGCACAAGAGAAAGTGACGAAAGGCACGGGGTTACGCAGCTTTTTTGTACTACAAAGTGCGACTCGTGTTTTTGAGTCGAATTCATTTCACGAATAAACCACAGGCAAATGAACACTCACAATCAGTTTTGTCGAAATCTTTGTATCAACCACAATGAAGTAGCGATCGGGGGGAGAGGACAGGGCGATATAGAAGTATAGATGAAATATTGAAAAATGCTCCCAGAGAATGAAGATAGCGATTCATTTTTTTCCTCATTTATTTATTTATTTAAAGAAAAGCACACTACAGAGAAAACTCCATTTACAGAGTGCAATAAACACACAAAAAACACAAATACAAAAGCCACAAAGAGCAAACACAAAAAAAATGCACCAGAAAACAAAAAGTTGAACACAGAGAATACACAAAATCATAAAACTTTTCCAAATGTATAAATAATTAAAAACGAAAACACATAATCACAAAAGCACTAAAACACACCATGATACTAAAAGTCTTTTTAAAAAATTAAAAGACCATTTCCAAAAGGCAAGGGTTAAAAAGTCAAACCACGCAAGTACCGAGTCTTCTAAAAACACACCAGGAATTCAAAAGTTTAAAACGTAAATACACACTTGAGATAAAAATAAATTGCAACACTTAAGATAAAAATAAATTCAAACACGACGTCAAAAACAGAGTACAAAAATTAAAACCCATAAAAGACATTAAAAAATGGTCGATTACATAAGAACACGGAAAATCAAAACGGATAAAAATCTAAAATGTTGTAAAAAGGAAAATAAAACACAATGTATTTAAAAGATGCAAATATTTTGATTTAAGAGCACCAAGAAACACTACTAGCTAGATTTACTAGCAGTACGCGCACGGCGTTGCCCGTGGAATCAGGACTTCAACAAAATGAGAAAAAATAAAAATAAAATGCCCACAATGACACGAAAAAGTTTTGAAAACAAAATCAAAACAAAAGATACCCATTATTGATTTTCCCGCTTATTTTTCTTTGCAATAATGGCATTTATCAAAACAGAAATATATACTATATTATTCAGTTTGCCCGCTTCTGTTTCCTCTCGAAAATGACGCGAATGTAATGACGTCACCTGCCGTAAGAAATCGGATTGTAGAAATGCATGCTGGGAATGAAAGCATATGACGTCACCTGCCGCGAGGAAGGTCACGCACCAGCCAATGAAATTGCAACAATGCATTTTGGGATCGTCCGGAGAAACTCTCGCTACCAAAAAAACTGTTTGAACTGACCAGGGAAAAATTAATTTAAAAAAAAAAGATATTTTAACCGTTCTTGTTTTAAATCCGACAGAAACGTTCCAATTGTAAGCTGAAAAAAATGAAGATTATAGAGTTATTAGAACGTCAGACGCGAGAATTTGAAGAAATCTATATTAAAAATTACCTTAACAGTGACTATTTTTCAAAAATTTCTCAAAATTCAGTAAATTATGTTAGACGTATGAAACAAACTTCATTAGAACGGAAATCGTTTGTTCTTTCCGATGGTGTAACTGTTTTTTTTCGCACAATTATTCGAAGCCATGCTATTGAGAAATGAGTGCGAAAAATCACCCAAAACAACACAAAATATTAAATAAAAAATTTTCTAGATTAAATTTTAAAATTCCGGCTTCGAGGTGCATTCAGTCACCATTACGACTACCCGTATGCCAAATTCCATGGCTGTAAGTGCAATAGATTCGTCTGGACATCGCAGTCACACACATACACACACACACAAACATTGCCCTTTATAAGTAGAGATAATGAGAGAATAAAATCTGAAGTACTTATAACATATTACAGTTGTCACATATAAAACCAAGTGTTGAAGGTTACGCGATGTAAGCATCATAAGCGAGAACGAGTAAAGCGCCGTTTATACATATTTCAAGGGACTGACGTAAAGCGACGTATAAATGGAAAAAAGATTTAATCGAAACGAAGTGCTTTGTCATTACAATGAATACGAATGAATCGGGACTGTGATGAAACGACGTATAAATGAGAAACGTATAAACGGTGCTTTATTGTGTTTGATATTAGCACTCGATGGAATGCTAGTTGGCAAATAAATAAGCGTATTTTTTAAAAAAATATATGCAATATTTTAATGTAAAAAAAACTTTTATATAAAATATAATCCGGGCGGGTTCGCGGCCAGCACCCAATTTGCTCAGCACTGTCCTTGGCACCTCGTTGCTTCGAGGCTCTCAGCCACTGCTTTTTGCAGTTTTAAATACTGCATGAAGATCAGTGGAACAGACCATAAAACCATAGTAGATTTCATATTCTTTGTAGAGAACAGATTCCTTTAAAATTGAAAAATCTTTCAATAAAACTCATCTAGTTGTAATGTTTTGTATAACTTTTTCACGAGTTTCGGCGTGAAAGTCTTCAGATCCATAAATACAGATTGAAATCGCCCTAACTAAACAGTTACCATCACCTACAATTGGTATTTTACAATATTTTTGACACGCCATTGTGATGGAACTGTTGGGATCTATATATTTTAAATAATATGTTAAAACCTTCAGACAGTTCGCTAGCCGCAACCACTGGACGGATTTCGACATTTTTTTTTCATTTGAAAGGTTATAAAAGATATGTTATCAAGGATCGCCTGCCCCCTCCCATTTTCGAAAGAAATAATAAAAAAAAACATACAGAGGATGTATGGCGGAGAAATGATCGATTTTTCCCATGTCGTTCGAAAATGGAGGGTTCTCGGTTTTCCCCGATAGACAATGTACAGAGATTTTTCGAGATGAGAGAGTTTTTTCGATTTCGTTCGAAAATGGGGGGGGGGCGGGGGCAGGCGACCTTTGATGACATATCTAGACATCATAACCTTTCAAATGAAACAAAAACAAAAATAGTCTAAATCGGTTCAGTGGTTGAGGATGGCGGACTCTGTGAAGGTGTTTTCACCAAATTATTTTAAATATATAGAAGATCAAGTCCTATTATTGTCTGCAACTTTAAAAAAATAATAACATGATAATGCCAGGTGCACAAAACGATTTTAAAAACCGCCGAAAGCTATTTTTTATATAAATTGTTAATTTTTAAAGAAGGACACAAAATTTAATTACTCATTGCGAGTGACATCAACGGATGCAAATACATAAAACGATTTAAAATATCTGTAATATTTTCTATATATGGAAACACAATTTTTAATTAATAAAAACATAACTATTTATTCAACTTCACGGAACCTTCATTAAAACCTTTCTTATACATAAGAATATTTGTGAGCAATATTTGAAGAAAATCTATTGAGCCACTAGGAAACAGTTATTGTCGCAGCGGCTCAGATGCTAAGGCAGAGTAGGGAGTATCATTAATGGTTACTCCACAGCGCAAAAACTATTTATGAATTTCCACTCCTATTTATACAGATTAAACGCATAAAAACCGTTTGTCCTCTTTCAAGGACGCTCATCGACTAAACAAAATATTTTAGTGTTGAAGAATAGCACATGTTATGCTGTATCAGTTTACTCATTCAGAACAACAGCGACATTTAACATTTTTATTTGGGATGCATTACTCTCCTCCTCCCCTAGTGTCTCAATGAAGAAGGCTCACTCATTTTCTTCGGAGGAGCATCTCTAAAAAAGAAATCGCGGCATCACTTCGCGGGGAGCTCCTCCCGTGACTTATAAATAAACTCCCGCAGCTCCGAATAAACAATCAGCATCTTTGTAACTCTCCGACCGTGTCGAAGAAGATCACCCCCGTGCAGCTCGGAGAAACACGTTCTTTCCTTCCGAGTTCAGCGCACGCGCAAGAAGAATTAACAGTTGCCGAGAACAGATCGTCTTAACCCTTTCGCATTCATTGGTTTCGCAGTGAAACAACACATTGAGTATTTTTTTAATGCGCATGGGCAAAGCGTAACGTCATTAATTTTCTTTCATAAGAGCCAGTTATATAGGCCAACTTATATAAAAATTCCGGTTTGAATACCGTTAGCATTCAAAAAGATATCAAAGATACCACTCCTGAACGATACCGAATGGCCGATGTAGTAACTTTATGTAAATTCAAAATTCCATTATTAATATCCCATGCTTTCTCTTTTCTTTTGTTTTACTTTTAATACTTATTATAAAACCGTAAAATTTAGGATTCTATTAAATTAATAAGGCACTTCAATTTTGCTATGTAACAGTGTTTGCAATGCCACTTTTCCCCAACAATAGCAAAGGTACGGAGGTTAAGAATCTTGAATTCATACAATTCGTTAACACAGAACACCGTCGCCATTATTATTAATCCAGTGGAAGGAAACCGACCTAATAAGGTTAACAGTTAAACAACAACCCTTCGGCGCGAAGAAAGAACTACAGATATAAGGGGAGAAAATATTGTTACAAAAATATGATGTCGCTTTCCTGCCTTGCTAGTCTTATGGTTAGGAAGAGAGCTTTACATGGGTACTTATGGAATGCCGTTGGTTGCCAGGTCTGACCCCGGACCTTGTCGACCATTTCGGTGACAAAAACGTAGGATCTCAAATATACTAGAATTTTCTCGATATCTCTATTAGGAGCCGATATCCGGATTTCTCCAGATGATTCCATATGACGTCACGGCCTGTCGGGAGACTATAAATAGCGCCATGCTCGGAACACGGAAAAAGTGTGTTGACTGTTTTCGCCGTACACATACAGGATGGTTTTCGTAACAATATAAACAAAAGTTAAGACAGAAAACATACGGAAATAGTCTTCAATGAATGTCTTGGAGGCTATTGGACGCGATTCAAGTCTTCCTTAGTCAATGATGGAATGTCTTGGAGGCTAATGGACACGATTCAAGTCTTCCTTAGTCAATGATGACATGCATTCATTCACATGTGGAAGCTTCCTAATTCGTGCCACAGATCTTTGGCTTCGAACAATACCTTCGCATAGGTCGATAATTGAGTTCTCGGTGGCAAAACGCTATTTTATTATTTCAAAACAAAATTGTCAGTTAATTTTAATTAAATTTTGATTTCATTCGAGTACAACTACTTGATAGAACTTGAGAAAAAAATTGATTTCAAGAGTTCATAATATCTAACCCTTTGCACTCTGATGTCTCTTCTCAGGAGCCAATCTAGGAGGTGCATCATTTTGACATTTCTCGATTTCAATAAATAAATAATAAAAAAATTAAAAAATACCTACAGAGTTGTAAAAAGTTGAAGATTAATTTTTCAAAAAAAAAAGTCAATTTATAAATTTATATTTTTTACCTCTTGAAGCAATAAAACGACCCCTTGAATTCACAGAATTACGCATCTAATTACTTTTCCGAGTGCAAAGAGTTAAATAGCGTCGTCGCAATAAGATCCACACGGGTCACCTCGCAGCGAATAAAACGCAATCTCCCTACCGAAATGCCGAGCATCCAGAATAATTAACCTTTCGCATTTCTATTTCAAGCGCAGAAACTTGGCCCGCTTTTCAATCTGATCCAGTTTCCAGATCTGAAATCTCAGAAAAGGGACATCATCCATTGTGTCCCCGCGGGCCAAGCGGACAGGACGCACTTTTCCACCTTTTCGCCTTCGACAGAAGATGCCCCACATTTTTGGGATTTCAATTCTGCGCGCGCGACAAACCGTTTCTCTCGTCATCCGGCCTCGGCTTTATTTCGCATGAATTTAATAAGGATGTGAGGTTATTGAACGATCCGTGACTCCATTCACGGAACGCTCTTTGCAAAAAAATGCTTTTAGCATTAAACATTTCTGCCAATGACACTCTCAGGATTTTTTCCCTCTTGAACAAATTTCATTAACTGCGCTTCTTTAAAGTACAATAATGCTTCAAACAGTTTTCAATACTGCTAACATATACGACTAACAATACTATTGTTTTACAGGATTACAGACAACAAGTTGGCTTTTAAATACAGTAAAAACCCGGTTAACAGAAACCTGGGTTATCCGAAATACCTCTGAAATCGCAAAATCCAAAAAACACGTACTGCACGGAAATAATCGCGAAGACGAGACTTTTTTGCAACGAGATCCCAACTTTTTTTCTTTTAAGAGTCCCTTAGAAGATCAGTGATTACTTTCAGAATGCTAAAATTAAAATCAAATGGGTATTTACAATATAACTAGAAAATCACACGACATGGTTTGACGGGTGCAAATTGCATCTTCATTCGAGAGATTTCCCTTCAAATTTGACGTGCTTAAATAGATATATATGCGAGAGAAATGTTTAACATTGATTCAAAACAAAGAAAATAAACATATGTTTTATGACAGGAAATCTGTTTTTTTTTATTTGCATATTTCTTTATTCAAAAAGCCTCTGGGTAAACAACATTCCGTGTAAAGTATTTTTCGTAGTTTAATAATTTTCCTTGTACTTCAGATGTCTTTGTGTAAATTTTAACGTGATCGGGAATCCTAGACCTTGAAAGTGCAACATGCAGCTGTCCACGTGAAAAGACAGGCACATCGAGGTAAATTCCAACATGATCGAAAGTTTGCCCCTGCGATTTGTTGATAGTCATCGTGTAAGCTGGAATGAACGGGAACTGGCGGCGGTTGAGAACGAATGGTAGATTCACGTCACTGGTGGCTAATTTAATTCTTGGCAAGAAAACAACATCGCCACGATTGCATTCAGATACAATTTGGCGTCCAAACTACATCACGCTCGTGATATACCACTGACGTAATTTACTACTTTCTATTAAAAAACGTAAATTAATTTGAAATATAGGATTAATATAATTTAAAATTTCTCGGGAACTATTCATCATAGCGAGATAAATTTTATATCAATCGATAGCAAATTTTATTTCACTATTTTAGAGCTATTCAATTCGAAATCAGAACGACAATTACTCTTTTAAATTTAAAATGACTGAAATTTAGGTTCTCTAACAATGAAATAATTCTGTTTAACGTCTCGCAGTCCTATGGCGCGAGTTTTATTGTTGGTGACGTCAGAGCGTTACCGGAGTATCTGGGCTATTATATTAGTAATTACGATAGTGTTTACCTGTGCCTGTCAGGCGCATTGCGCCCAAACTCGCCGGTGAGAATATTGTGCCCGACGGAGGGTTCACTTTAATAAAGAACATAAGTGTCGCCTACAAAGAGAGTTTTGAATTCGTTTTACACTCAAAACATTTCATAATTAGAGACTGCTTAAGTGCTGTAGAAGAATCCGAAGACATAATCAGTAATATAAAAGAAGATATAAAAGAATACAAGGGAAAAATAACCTTGACTTGGATTAGAGCACACGTGGGGAATTTTGGGAATGAACGTGCAGATCAATTAGCCAAGGAGGCAACATTGATTTCGGATGAAACAATTAGTTTTGTTCCCTCTAGAAACCAGATAAGAAATGAAGGAAATAAAATTATAAAGGACCTGTGGCAAAATCGTTGGAATGATTCAAAAAATGCGCGATGGACCAAAAACCTAATAGATAAAGTTAACGTTGATAGACTATATAGCGATTTCTACCTAAATCAAATTTTAACGGCACATGGAGGGTTTAGAGATAATCAGGCTAGATTCTTCAAAAAAACGTCGTTATATTCATGCGGCCAAGAAACGGGATCTGTTCTTCACGCAATTAAAGAGTACGAAATTTGGACATCATACAGAAAAAACTGGCCTAGTGGATGGCAATTGATGAGTTTAAAAGACTTGATAAATAATGCCGATATTCGTATCTCATTGCGAGGACTTCTTCACGAACTGTTAATTAAAGAATTAGACTTATTGTCGTTCTTTCAGTGAAACTGATGTTTCCCGTCATTAAAAAAAAAAAAAAAAATGAGAAAAATATTGTAAAATAAGATGTATCAAATTTTTCCTGCACGGTCTAGGCCAGAGCGGGATAATCTAATGTATAATTAGAAACTGCAATTAGACACAAAATAGTAATAGATGTTCATGGCTTAACCGAAAAAATTGTTATCCGAAACGGCTATCTTAACGGCTACTTAGTTTGGTTAATCGCGGTTGTACTGTAGTTGGATTAACTCTTTTTTTCGACAGTACATAAGAATGTTTCAAGGTTTAGTGTGGTGAATGTGGTAATGAATGATGAAATTATAAAAATATATATTTATTAACATACCAACACTAAATTAAACATTGCAACGAGACGATATCACTGTTCTTTTGCATTCGTCAGAAATGGAATTCTGGGGTCAATCAGAATGTTCTTGCAGCCAATAAGGAGCAAGGAACTAGAACAGCTGATATTCTGATGCTTTACACTACAAAGGTAAAACCTGAAAGCCGTTAGTTCCCAAGTTATGACGATTTCCAAGGTTTGTCAAGGACACGCTTCCCCCACCCCCTCAGTTGTCCAGTATCTAAACTAGTGCCAATTTCAAAACTGATTAAGCCCAAATTCTATAAAATAAGACCCCATTCATCATGGTAAATGCCTTGTGGTACATCAAGAATGACGTAATTCAGAACTATGTAAAAATCGAGCCGCGACAGAAAATTATTCATGAACCACAACAGTCAACTAATCAGTTACCGAGCTTTCTCTGATCACAACAAAGGGTGATAACCCTATTCTTACTCAACTACTAAACGGCCCCTTCCGCTCAAATCCCCATAATACAATTTTATCTCAAAAGCATTTCCTTAATTGAGCCAATACCTTTTATTATCCATCCCAATAATCTACAAGTATTCAACCACAGTCATCTCCGATACGGCTATCTCTAAATTACTTTACGCACCATCTCATAAGCTAATAATTTAAGGTTAAAAAAAAAAGCACTCAAACTGAGAAGTGCACAGGTACTGGCTTACATTAATACATCTAGTTCAAGTCAAGAATGAAGAACCCTAACCATCCAAGAAAACAATCCCACACCAATTTCGAGATAGGGTCATCAGGTACATTAAGCTGCCTCGACCAACTTGAGAGGTGGGCCATGTCCTGAAGCTTACATTAAAAGATAAGATTGAAAGGCAGTGTTTGAATCCGAACAGTCGTATTGTCTGCAAATTACCTTTCGATATATTACACTAGCATTCTATGCAACGAACTTTTCGTTAATCTTAGCGGCGGATCTGACTGATCTTTAACTCGAGGAATAAACCAACTGATCGATTATTTGATTTATAGGATTAACGCTTATGGTTCGAAAGCACATAAAAAGAATTCAGGGCAAAACCTGAAAGCCGTTGGTTCCTAAGTTACACAGATCTTAAAGGTTCGTCAAGGACACGTGGCTCCCCTTCGGTTATCAAGTATCCAAACTAGGATCTAAAAGCCGCTGGTCCCAAATTGCACCAACCTTCAAGGACATGCTAGTCCCTTCTGGTCAATGGACATCAAAACTAGTGTTAACTTCGAGAACGGAGAACCCTCGCGAGTCAAGGAAACACTCCCACACCCGTTTCGAGATCAGGTCATCAGGTACATGCAAGTTGCCTCGACTTAACTTGGGAGATGGGCCATGTCCCGAAGCTTACATGAAAAGATAAGATTTTTAAAGTGAAGGCAACGCCTGAATTCGAACAGTGGGAAAACGACTGCGAGCAGTTGGCGGTTACAGATGACGGGCGAAGATAAGGCATGAGTCGAGACTCCATAACGAGGTAAATATCTCGATTTGACGGCACAATATATTTAAATTCAGCAATTTATTTCGTCCGCAAAGTCCTGAAGCATTCATCGCGTCTCTTCTGATGGCGTGATGGGTCGAATTCGCCACGCTCGAATGCGCGGGGAAAACAATCAAGGCCGCAACCCTGGAAGCACGCGATGGGATGAGGTCCGGGAAATTCCGGACGATTTTATTCCTCCGATTATGGGGAGGAGAGTATTCTTTGTTTCAAAGCTCGTCACGCAATTCCCTTGACACTTGTTCCAGCCCAACCGGCGAGGGCAAATAAACAAGGGACAATCGG
>BGPR01007171.1:11388-25668 GCA_013235015.1 Araneus ventricosus | reverse complement strand
CCCCCGGCGGGGATCAGAAAGGGTTGGAGACCTTGACCCGCAGAGGAGGTGGCGGACCGTGAAGAGATGCTATCGCGACACTCCATTCAGCGCGGAGAATAACAAACGACACTTTGCGGTGGATTCAGCTGAGCGGAGAAGAATGGGAACGAAGAAGACACGTTTTACTTCTTCGTACGGCCGGACGCCTTTTTCCTTCTTCAATGATATTAGAGGCACTCTTTTCGTATATTTAAATGGCATTTACGCTAAACTCAGGGCTTGCATACTTTTATTTTTTAAAAAAAATTCAAAAAACACAAAATTTTTTTGCGCTAAATGTGAACTTTTTTCAAACACTTCGTATCAAAAACAAATGACTAGAATGTTAAATACAGGAATGACACTAGAGTTTGCCCGACAGGGAGGGCACGACCTGCTGTACAGGGGGGGGGGCAAGTGTAATGAAATTGGTATCAAATTTTCGCCAGATTATTATTTATCAACTACAGTTGAATATCCAGTACAAAAATTTTTCCTGACGGGGGGGGGGGGGGAGGGCTGGTCCCTCTGGCCCCACCCCTGCTTAAATCCTTCGTATAGGTAATCATTTATATATTGGCTAGGGATTATACCGAAAGTTTTGCAATATCTCAAAATATTTGGGAATTATATAAGTTTTAGTGGAAAAAAATTATAGGGCTTTTTTTCTTTGCTTTTGAATTCCAGTTTTCCTTTAAATCTCAAAAGACGCACAGATTTACAAAGGATCATCATTTTACAGATATTTTGGCTCATTCCCTAGACAGTAAAATAATGTGCAATTTCCGAACCGAATATTGTGTTAAAAGACCAAAAAATAAAACGCATCTGTTATAAAAGAATAAGTAAATGAAGGGAAATAAATAAATAAATAAAGGAAAATAAATTTATTACAGAAAATTTTTTGCTAGAGTACTAAAAGACAATTTATTTTAATGATTTACTACATTTTAGTCTTTGATTTATAATTCATTACTACATATATTATGTAATCTTGTAATCTATTTTTTTTTTTTCAAATTCAATATCAGGTGGAGCCACTCATACGGAATTAAACTTTTTTTAAAAAATCAGTCGATTAACTGATGATTAAGGTCCGAAAATATTAAAATAGCGTACAGTCAGTGGCGAATCCAGGATTCGGGTCTGGGGTGGAGGCTGAGGTCATAAAAATTTTGTGTCGTAGTGACGAATGTCAAATCTCATGGCTTATGTAAACCAAAACACTTTAACTTTACAGACTTTCCTCACCTGACAATAAGAATCATAAATAACACTACAATACTTTCGATAATTTAATAAAAAAATACAATTAAATAATTAGACAAAAAGTGCTGCAAGTACAAGCGGAAAAACTAGAAAAGTAGGAAAATTTTTGAGCCTGTCCAGCCAGAAAGCAATGTTGTCACGATTTTATTATTTTTTTTACAAATGAAAATTAAGAACAAACAGTTGTAGTGATTTTAAATAAAATGATTTTAGTTTAGCTCGGGGGCGGGGGGGGCTGTAGCCCGATACCCCCCGGATTAGCCACTGCATACAGTCATGGAGAATACACAAGTGTATAAAATTTTAAAACTCCACCAGGAAGCGAGAGAAAGTCGATTACAAAATTCCATCTTGACAAACATGGAACTGGTGAAGTTGAATAAAAAAAGAAAATGATAGCACGCGTAAGGATTCCAGAACGACCTGCGAACACTTTCCTAAAGTGTTTGTTCAGGTGAAGAAAAGAACCAAAACAATTCCGACATCCAGGTCGAATCGAAGGACAATGTGACTCGCGATAAGCGTAATCTACGGGTAAAAAATGATAACTGATATTCCATTTTACAAAGCAATAGATTCAACTTTTAACCTAAAATCGACCCAATGCTGAGTAGGTGTATCATTTTATGATACAGTAAACGAAAATATGGAATTGGAATAAGCAAAGAATAGCAGCAGCTGTGCGAATACATAAATGAATTTCGACCCGAAACAATCCGGCTGTTTCATCTATTTGTGCACTGGAACTTCCTTGGCAACATTTCCTCTAAATTTTATTAATCACTAGCAGTACGCGCACGGCGTTGCCCGTGGAATCAGGACTTCGACAAAATGGGGGAAAAAATGTCCACAATGACACGAAAAAGTTTTGAAAACAAAATCAAAACAAAAGATACACATTATTGATTTTTCCGCTTATTTTTCCTCTCGACAATGACACGAATGTAATGACGTCACCGGAAGGAATCGGATTGTAGAAATGCATGGTGGGAATGAAAGCATATAACGAAACCTCCTGCGAGGAAGCAACAATGCATTCTGGGATCGTCTGTAGACACTCTCGCTGTCAAATCTCGCCTAAATAAAAGAAGATTTAAACAAATATCGTCTCTTCCTAGATGACATTTTGAAAGCCTGATCTTATATATATATATATATAAGATCAGGCTTTAAAAAGGTGAAAGGCAGTCCATTGTCATCAAGGAAGAGACGATATTTGTTTAAATCTTCTTTTATTTAGGCATCAGGCGTTATTTCTTCATAGGTAAAGTATTTAATTTTTATGTAGCTCCATGACCAGAATTCAGAAGTTTACGCCCGAGCGGCGCGTTGTTGTTCAAAGCTTAAATGCTGGCGTGAAAAAGGGCAGAAATGAATGCGCAGAACGCTTAAGTACCCAGGAAAGGGAATTCCTCTTCAGAAACTCGTGATTAGAAAAGAAAGTTGTAGTGCGTTAATTATGATGAAAGTAGAAGTATTTAAATGAAGTGTCGTTAAGATTATGTAGGAAAGTTAAAAAAATTAAAATATCACATACATACATATATATATATATATATATAATCATATTTATGATCAAATACATGTCTAATAATCATTTTTGAAATAAATTTCGCAATTTTCAAAACGAAACTTGTAGTGATCTTGTAAAGGTTAAGCGACGACAATGATTTGAGCACTAAACCAACGTTGAGATCAAGATGCTAACACAAAGAACTACAGCAGAAGTTCACACGGAATGTGGGTACTGAATGAGCATATTTCATTTCCACCTAACTCAGTGGACCAGCGGAAGGTTGGTGGGACGCGATTCACAATCGATATCAACACAAACCGTCCTTGGGAACGCCCTTCTTGTTTTTGCTCCAGACCTCATAAACGGTTCTGCTGCACAGCTACCGGGGAGAAGCGGAGCAACTTCGATTCGCACATCACGCGTAAAGCGAGTCTTCTTGCAAAGTTACCGACATTCGTAGAAAACAACTTAACGAGGAGAAATCATCAGAGCTGAAATTCGAAAACCGGAAAATAACTTCAATTTTAAAATTCCTCCGTGGCATTTATTCTGGTACCAAAAAGAAGACAGAATTTTAAATACTGCCCCAAACTTCGATATTATGTAAATAAAAGATTCTTCCGGCGAAACATTTTTACTTTCTCTTATACAAAGAGATAATATAGTAATCATCAAAAAATTCGACCTCGAAATTTTATGCTTCAGTCAGTTAGTCCATGCTTCAGACTTCCGTGGGCCAGAAAAAAATCATTTTTGGAATAATGCTTGTCTGTGAGCAAAACAACTCAAATACACAAACAGATAAAATTTAGTACAGTGCAACCGAACTAATTGGGGGGGGGGGGGGGGGAGGAATCTTGCTCGATTCTGAGGAATTCGGATTATGCGGTAAGTGCGCCAAAATACTCTTGCTATACCAAATGCAGTAGAGTATTGACTCTGGGTGCTCTGTGAAGACGTACGGAAAGAGCACGCGGCGATTCGCACGGTACAGTGGCAAACAAGTTGAGGGTAAAAAGAAGATATCCGAGTTTGTTTCTACTCATTAAGGTGCTTCATTCATTCTTAAAGACCAATTCGAATACTTCTTTTAAGCTAGGAAAAAAACATTAGCTTTGTTTCTGATTCGTACTTGTTATTTTCCCTTCATTTTTCAGTAAAAATTTCAGAAAATTAAAGAAGTTTGGATTATCCGAAATTTCGGATTCCTGGGGTTCGGATTGCCGGGGTTCTACTGTATAGGATTCCGTACATGTGTGTTTAGTGCATGGTTAATGCTTAGTATCTGGAAAATCTGTCGGTCTGTATATTCACAAGCATATGAACGCGATAACTCAAAAACAAGCTACTTAAGTGAATGTGGTCTTGTCACAAAAATTGTAACTATGTATCAAATTCTGGAATCAATCGGTCGAAAGGAAGGCGTCAAACTCGTTTTTCTTGATACACTACGAAAAAGCACAAAAAACCCGCCATATTCTGCACGTGCACGAGAAAGTCGAGGGGAGGACACTCCTGCTGGTTAAAAGCAGTAACATTGCACCTTTACACGTACAGTCGCGGGAAAAACCAGCGGGAGTGGCCTCCCCTAAACTTTCTCGTATACTTTTCAAACATTTGTCATTTCCCTTCCCCCTGCGTTGATAAAAAGTTCGAACCAACTGTAACCCAGAATGCAATGACTATCAGAAGGTTTTTCATTGTAGATTATAGTGATAGTAAAATATTGAGGTGAAGAATCATATTCAAAAAGATACGTATGTATTAAAACTTCGCAATATTTATTTTTTTATCAAACTCGAGCAATGCCAGTTCCGCGTGCGGAGAAGAAAACAGGAGAATAGCTTGCGCATGCGCAGAGATTGTTTCCAGCACGCAAGTAAAACGAGACGACCTAAATGTTTGCTTCCTCACAAAATCTCGCCGCCAGAATTGGTTTTTGGCAAACTGCCAAGTTTTCGAAGTGTCTCTTCTTTGCACAGGCATTTCTACTATTGCGCATGCGTATGCAGTTGAACAAGTATGCGATAATACAGACCGACAGACAATCAACCCGTTGACGGATTTGGCCCAAAATTTTATACGGACCTACATTTATGACGATAAAACTGTGTATAAAATTTTATCCATCTGGCTTTTCAAGTTTTTGAGTTATAGCGTTCGCATGTTATCGAACATACAGATAGACAGACTTCCCGTTGACGGATTTTGTCCAAAATTTGATAGAAACCTACAAATTATGTTTAAAGACCACATACCAAACTTTATCCCCGTAGCTCTAATAGTTTGCGAGTTATCGTGTTCACAGACACACACACAGACAGACATAATTCCAAAATTGTGTTTTTCGGAATCAGGGAGGTCTAAAACGTGGAGATTCGTCAAAATCTCGAGTTCGAATTTTTTGACGATTACAATACTTTCTCTTTGTATACTTCGTATACGAGAAAGTAAAAAGGTAACATCTTTCTTTCATTTAGTAATGTAATACATATGGATCAAAATCATATTTTTTTAGAGAAAATTTCATCCACGTTTTAGACCTCCCCGAGTCCGAAAAACACAATTTTGGAATTATGTGTGTCTGTGAACACGATAACTCGAAAGATATTAGAGATACATGGATGAAATTTGGTATGTGATCTTTACACATAATTTGTAGGTTTATACCAAATTTTGAACAAATTTTTAATCGCAATAACTTCTTAACAAAATTACTTAGATAAATGAAATTTGGTATGTGGCCTTCCTGCCTCAATGCTAGATTTGTGCCTTATGTTTGGTCAATCGGTTAAAAAAAAGGCGCTCAAATTGCAAATTTCGTTTTCTTTATCTTACACCCAGCCCTATTGGTAATCACGCCGGCTTCTAATTCCACTTCCGCATTGGTCGACCTTCGGAAATCGTGGAATGACATTTCGCTTATTTTTTTCTCCATTGCGTTAGGGGTTTTAGTTTATTTTTTACTCTACATGTGTCAGGAGTATACGAGAAAGTCCAGGGGAGACCATTCGCATTGCTTTTTACTTTCTCGTATACAAAGTATACAAAGAGAAAGTATTGTGATCGTCAAAAAATCCGTCCCTGAGTCCGAAAAACACAATTTTGGAATTATGTCTGTCTGTGTGTCTGTGAACACGATAACTCGAAAACTGTTAGAGCTACGGGGATGAAATTTGGTATGTGAACTTGACACATAATTTGTAGGTTTCTATCAAATTTTGGACAAAATCCGTCCACGGGAAGTCTGTCTGTCCGAGGTCATGCGAACACTATAACTCAAAAACTTGAATAGCTAGATGGATAAAATTTGGTACACAGTTTTATCATCATGAATGTAGGTCCGTATCAAATTTTGGGCCAAATCCGTCAAAGGGTTGACTGTCTGTCGGTCTGTATAACCGCATACTTGTAAAAATTATATCTCCTCAACCCATTTGGCTTAGATAAATAAAAATTGGTATGATGATTGCTAATATTAATTATAGATCTGTGCTCAAATTTCGTTTCAATCCGTTGAAAAAAAGGTGTTCAAATTGCATATTTGGTTCAAAATGCACATTGCGACTCTGTGTTGGCGAGCGTTTCGCTTATTTTACTCAAGTTAGTATAGTTGGCTTTTCACCTTGGCAGTCTACGAAATTGTAGCCTCGGAAATTATGGCAACCCCTGATTCGAAAGTTCGTTCTGACATTCTGCAGATGGAAGGTATGGTGAAATCTTGCGTGATATCAGCAGTAAGATTTCGTAGTCAAAAACGTTAAATAAAGTAACCTCAGCGCGCGTAAAAATTGAGAACATACGCAATTCTTTTTGCAAAATATTAAGTTTCAGGAATTCATGAATTTGATATGTTTCATTGTAAATCACCATTCATAATTTTTTTCTCAAAATAACCAGGCCTTGGGTAAATATCCCAAGAATATTTACCTATCCACTGGGTGATTACTACACATTACTGGTCGTATGCGAGAAAGTTTCGGGGAGGCCACTCCCGCTGGGTTTTTCCCGCGACGGTACATTTTTAATGTGTAATAATACGTCATTCTACTACAGCAGAAAAGGCAAAAAACAGCTTCTCAATTCCGCACCATGTGGCCGCGGAAAGATCCACTCGATACTGAGGATGAGAAGTGAGAAGTATCGTCGAGTGCAAAACAAGGCTTTATTCATTAGTCAAACAGAACGTGCCGTGTCGAGGGGGTTCAGAGTCGAGTCCTCTGGCCTCTTTTATCTGCGACCGCGAGAACAATGGACGGGGGGGGGCAAAGGACATCCTCTTCTCATTCTCCATTATCTCCGCCGCACATTGACGTCGCACAATGGCCAACAGCCGCTTAATTACACAACTGGACGCATCTTTCCACGGGCGGAAGCTATTTGAAGACGTGTTGCGACCATTGTTGGATGAATGACCCCGAAATTAGAAGTGAGAGACGGATTGGAGAGGACAAAGAGTTGGTAACACTAAACACATCTGAAACAAAGCATGCAATATCAACATGCAAATAAAAGGAGGGGGTAAGACTTAGAAACATGGTGCGGTTTCTCGCCAAACTGGGAAATCGCGCCAACCATCCAAAAAGTCGCCAAATATCCGCCATCTTGGATGGTTTCAAGATGGCGGCGATTCTAATGACAGCCATGGCAAAAAATGTAAATAGTACATAAAATTGCAAATAGTACATAAAATTGTATGAAATTTAGCATGAATTTTCTCAAATTCTGGCACAAATTAGAAATTCTGGCAAAGTTTTAGGGTTGCCAACAAAATGAAGAAGGCTACCACATTTGGCGCGAAATCAATTTGGCGAGGGGAAAAAATTCAACTTGGCGGACCGCACCATGTCCTTAAGTCGAGCCAACAATCGCCCGCTGGACAGTCAACAGTAATCCAAAAAGATGAACAAGGACGCAAACTAATACAATTTATCGCCGTTTAAAGATTCATGAGCACGAAAATTATTTCAATCGCATGTATTATTCGCAGTCATCACACCTATCGGATGTAAACAAAGTGACTCATCCAGTGTTCAGTTTACTCCCTTTTTTTGAGACTGTGCGTGATGCGTACAAGTCATTAACTATCAATCAATGAGCTGTGACCAGTGGCGAATCCAGGACGTGGGACGGGGGGGGCCCGAGGTATAAAAAGTTTTGTATTGTCGTGACGAATGTCAAATCTTATGGCTTAAACCAAAACACTTTAATTTTACATATTTTACTCAGCTGACAATAAGTATCATAAAGAACACTACAATACTTTCGCTAATTTAATAAAAAAATACAATGAAATAACTAGCCAAAACATGTTTTTGACCGTGTCAACGCTGCAAATACGAGTGAAATGACTACAAAAGTGGGAAAACTTTCGAGACTGTCAAAAACCAGGAAGAAATGTTTTTACTTTTTTTAAAGGGAGGTTAAGAAAAAAAACAGCTGCAGTGATTTAAATAAATTAAGAATTCTCGTCTAGCTCTGGGGGGGGGGGGGGCCGCCCGAAGCCCCCCCCCCCGGATTCGCCACTGGCTGTGACAGTCGGTTGTGTGACTGAGAAGAATAAGTCTTCTAGATGAATTATTGAATGGTAAATGAAATTGAAAGTTGACAGAAAAAAATACTACTCAAAGATTGGATCTATACAAAAATACACGTAGATTTCACCGATAAGAAAAATTCCCTCAGATTTATGTAACACACTCTAAAACACCACCAACTCTAATTTCTAGATAAACAAATTTTCGATTTTTCGGTTCGCTTTCGCAAATAGTATATTCTTGCCAATAGCCATAAATTCTTGCAAACCTACACGAATCACTGACTTGTCGATGACCAACAGATGATTGATTAGGCGTTAATGGCCTGTACGCAAATGCTACGGTAAGCAAGTGTCACAACACCCTTTTTTGCACCCCAAACGAGTTATGCAGACCGAATACACTCCATAAACATGTGCCCGGAATCAGAAACATTGGTTCCTTAACATGTTGCTGCACACTTCAAGTGTTTGCACATAAGCCTTCTATGGAAAATTGGATAGTTATAGCAGTCGCTTGCATTTATTTTATTTTTATTATTATTTTTTGCATTTAAAAATATTATAGATCTGGCATAAAAGCTAACATATAAAGAAGAGAAAAAATTTAAATAAAAATAAGTACGTGCTTAAAAGCTATTCCATACCTACTCTTGCTAGCAAATATTTTATATACATACGCTACTAAAAACCATAAGCATTTATACTAAACAGATGGATGGACATGGTATTGAAATTCAAGATGCCAGTAAATATTACGGTTCAATATTCAGATTTTTGGTTTCATTTAAACAGTGCGAAACTTGCATTGCCTAAGGGCCTTTACAGTGCTTAATCCGGCCTTGGAAGATTTGGTTCCAACCCCTCTGACAACAGCTATGTTCTTGGCTTTTCTCATACAGTGGCATCGCGAGTGTTAAGTGATGCAGCGAGAGTACGTGGAACGTGAAACGTCATGTAACGTTTTATGTCCATGGCGTCGCATACGAATGATGCCAGGGCATCTCTACACCCCTTGCCCTTCCGTCACTAAGCTATTGCCAGTGGTGGTTTTTAACACAGGTTCTTACCTCGACACCCTGGAAACTTCAAAATCTTTTCAATACAACGCAGCGCTAAGCCGTGGCAAATTTATTACATTAAGTAGGGGGAGGGCTCCCAAAACAATTTTCCACCTGTGGTCTCGCATTGTTTTCAAAATCCGCCATTGACCACACCGAGTGTTTAGAGAATAACAGCTGAGCAAAATAACTCGGACAATAGATAAAACTGCGTGCGTGGAAAATGCTGGCGAACGAAACAGTTTGAAAGCGGATGGCACAAATCCTGCACAGCATCAGAAGGGCAACAATACGACAGAATCCATTCAATACAGGTTCAGGTGAATCACAAAGCATATCCGAATGCACAACAGGACGGACTGTTTTAACAGCAGGAGATCATGAAAGGTATTTGTGCTGTCACTGAACACGCAGGAAATCACGGTTGCTGTAGGTCCAAAAGCACCAAAAACAGACCAATGGCGATTAGAAAAAAAAGTTTCTTGGTTCGATGCATCTTTCTTCCTGTTCAATCACGCAGATGGAAGTTAGAACATGGCGTAAATAGAACAGATTAACCTATTAACGGATTCTTGTCAGCTGGTGGCATGGGTATAATGGCCTGGGGAATTTTTTCCGGGTACTTCCCATTAGCTCCCGTGATGTATCTGGAAACAACAGCAGCACCACAGACTATTTCATATCCTTTGCCGGTCATGTACACTTTCGCTAGTTGCAAACACATCGATTTCGATCGTAAGGAAACATATAGTACGATATTACTAATATGTATCCAGATCTGTCTCTCGGTAATGTTTTGATTTCACCAACAATAAAACTCGCGCCATAGAACTGCAAGACTTTAAACAGTATTATTTCATTGTTAGAGAACCTAAATTTCGGTCATTTTAAATTTAAAAGAGCAATTGTCGCTCGAATTTCAAATTTAATAGCTCTAAAATAATGAAATAAAATTTTCTGTCGATTGATATAAAATTTATCTCGCTATGATAAATAGTTCACGAGAAATTTTAAATTATATTAATCATATATTTCAATTTTAATAGAAAGTAGTAAATTACGTCAGTAGTATATCATGGGAGTGATATAGTTTGGAAGCCACGATGCATCTGATTATTTATTGCAATCGTGGTGATATAATTTGATAATAGTTTTTGGCAACGTTTGACAAGTAGAGAAGTGTTTTGTTTTGATTAGAATTTCGAAAAAGAATTCCTTTGAAATGTTAACTTTTGAATTTCGATTGACAAGCTGAGAATTTCATGGTTATTAAATTATAATAAAATTGTTAAACAACGAAAAATACTTCCCACGGAATGTTGTTTACCAAGATGTTTTTTGAACAAAGAAATGTGCAAATAATATGTAAATAAAAAAAATTTCCTGTCATAAAACATATGTTTATTTTATTTCTTTTCAATCACTGTTAAACATTTCTCTCGCATATATATCTATTTAAACACGTCAAATTTAAAGGGAAATCTTTCGAATGAAGAGGCAATTTGCAATTTGATTTTCTAGTTGTATTATATCTGCGTTGATTGCATACACCGTTTTCTTTTTCTTTTCACCGTGTAGAATGCAGTGGTTTTATAGCTGCAGTTAATTCCAAAACGATGCAGTTGATAGGATATTAATTCGAAACATGTTGTTGCTATTTGGTTGGTGTACCATTGTCTCAAGTGTCGGAGGATTAAACGAACTCGGAAAGCGAGAGAAAAATATGATTGAATTGAAAGCATTTGAAGTGATAACTTAGGAAAAGTCTTTATTTTTAATATTAAATTTCCTAATTAAAGAAGTACACGTGGCATTCAAGGTCACCGGGAATCTAAAAAGTTTCCAGTTATATACTATTTTTATATGGAGTAATAACTTTTAATAGAATTTGTTTTAACGTGAAAGATTCCTTGTAAAAACACTTTTCATTAAAACAATTGCAGATATAAAGACATTAAGGTTGAGTTTTCCTAAACTGTTAATACTTGTCAATGATTTTTCCTAAGCATTCAATTCAAGACAGTCTTAAGGAAATCGAGAGAAAATAAAAGTTCTTTGAAGAAAAGACCTATTATGAACGATAAAAAATAAACACATCACAGTAAAATACGCTGTTGATGCTTAAATTAAACAATGGCTAAGTCTTACACCACATCAGGAGTTAATTAAAAGTCTATCCTTACTTGCACTTTTGGCGAAATCTATATAAATGCAAGTGAAAATTGATAATAGTTTGTACGTTATAGAAATTTGATCTGCAATAAAGCACCGTTTATACGTTTTTCAAAGGACTGACGTGAAAAGACGTATAATCGAAATCTTAATAAACCTCTTCAATTATTACAAACGAGTATGTATTCTCTAAAATATATACCTTTGTGGTTCACTGTTGGTACAAGAAGATTTTGACCGTCAAAGTTTAAGAAAAAAGCCCTTTTTCGCAGAATTTTAAATGACCTTTGGCCTTTGTTCCAAGAGTCAACCATAAGTCCTTGTGTCCTAACACTCAGTGTGGAAGTTGTAGAACACAAAATAATTGCCAATACCATGGTTCACTCTTAGCACAAAAAGCACTGCCTTATGTAAAATGGTATGTTTTTCTTAAAATAATGGACGACCTTCAATTTTGTCCCCCCAAAACTATAGGATTTTTTTTTTTTTTTTTGCAAAAATAAAAAATAAAAAAAAAACACGTGTTTAATAGTTTTACATGAAGAACATATCCTGAAAATTTCAACAAAATCAAAAATGTCAACTATCCAAGTTTGCCCGATCCTTAAAAAAACTGGCTCTTAAACTTTAAAAAATTAATAAAACTTGAAGGAAAAATGTCACAGAAATAAAATTGGTGTCGTTGAAAAGGTAAAATTTTGAACTTTAAGATGGTATAAAAATATTTTTTGTCGGACAATTTTTTTGTCGGAAAAACTTTTCGATTAATTTCTAATTAACTGACTGTTTAATTAACTTTTGGACTTAGGAAGTTCATAGGTGTCTTCCCCTGGTCTAAAATAATAAGCGTGCAACATTTGGTTGAAAACAGTCCATTGGTTTAGGAGAAGATGTGGAACATACACACATACATAGCCACAATGACTTTTATTTATATTAAGATTTAATGCTACTAATGCAAATTCATATAAAAGTATTAATTTTAAATTTTTTAAAGATGCATAGTATGGAAATCAATAATTAAGTTTTAAAATTAAACATTTATCTTAAAAGCAAAAAAAAAAAATCATACCTTTATTACGTCTATTGAGTACAAATTATACATATCTTATACGATTTTTGTGCATACATGCAGGCGTTTAATTAAGAAAAGTTTTCGCCGTTATCTGGCGTTCTGATTGTCTGCGAGTATTAAGTACATTATTATGAATCAAATTAAATTCATTGAATGTTTTTTGTTACTATTCTTTTGACAAAAGAAATAAATTCGAAGTTTTTAATGGAGTCCATTGCGTCTTGAAAGGAAGGTGGAATAATTTCATCACAATCGCTTAAATTAGCACCAGGCGATTGGTCTCCTATTAATTCATCAATTGTGAATAATTTCATCACAATCGCTTAAATTAGCACCAGGCGATTTGTCTCCTATTAATTCATCAATTGTGAATAATTTCGATGTCATGATATCTTTATCACAGTTCACATACTAGAAAGGAGGAAATTCACATTTTAGAACGGATGAAAACGACGTATAATCGAAGCAATTGATCATTACAATGAATACGAATGAATCGGAACTGTGATGGAACGACGTATAAATGAGAAACGTATAAACGGTGCTTTATTGTACTTAACAAATCTGCTTCAAATTCTGCTCACAAATACTATGAAGCACGATGAAGGTTTAACTAATGATTTGGCGGCGGTTTGACTCCAGTCCATTGACCTCCACAGGGGCCATCACCTGCATTTCTGGGCAAATTAAGACTTGTTGTGAACAATTACAATCCAAGGAGTAAAAAACTGTGCAAAGTTAAAAGAGAAAAAATAAGAGTTAAAGAAAGTTGAATAAATTAGGAAAAAGATTTAAAATTAGATAAAAAAAAAAGGGACAGATAATATTTAAACTATTTTTATATAATTGAGATAAAAGGAAATTTAATAGAGTTTAAAGTATTCCTTGGCGATGATTCTGGCGAAGCAAGATGAGACGCGGGCTCGAACTTGGGTCATACGCATGCGAGCAGCACATTAATTCACTGGGCCAATGGGCTTGACAACAATACAATGAATAAAGGGGGGGGGGAGGGATTTGTTTACAAACAGAAAAGTTACTTGCGAAGAATACTGCCCCGAAATAAAAATTTCAAACACCCCAGTCCCCTGGAAAAAAAAAGTCAAATATCTAGGAATCATTCTAAATAGAAATCTCACCTTCAGACCCCATATTACACACATTAAAGAGAAATACAGTCGACACTCGTTATAACTACCCTCTGCGCCTCACAGCAAAAAGTCTCTAAAACGACCGGTCGCTATAGTGGATATAATTAAAAACTGTACACATGCACGGTCAGCAGTTCCATATAAATAGGCGATTTTTAAAGAGATTCCAACTAAATACTCAACTTATTTTTTATCATTGGTATTAAAAATAAAATTTTATCAATTAAAAATATATTTCTAGAACAGATTTTAAAGTAAAAAATAAAGGGTGTTATATACTTACAAAAATTTATTTTCTAAAGAAAAAACGAGAAATGGTTGTTTGTCTTTTATGCAATATGTGCTTTTTACAAAACATAATTTTCCATTTCAGTTCAAGATGATAAATAATGTTCTGCTTTTCGAAAAAAACATTTTAAAGCCTCAATAGCACTTGAAACATTTTTTTTTAATTCTAGGCCTTTTCAATTTCCGCGCTG
>BGPR01007171.1:0-11288 GCA_013235015.1 Araneus ventricosus | reverse complement strand
CCCCCCCCCCCCCCGGGAAAGGTGAACTGTAACACTGAAGCCTCTACATCTACGAAGCTTGGCAATATAATAATCAATGTCATTTACGTTTAGAAACATGTTCTTTTTGGAAAAATACCGGGAAGAGTGTTCGCTGAATTCGGACGTTGCATTGGGATTAGACGACACTGGACGATCGTTATACCGGAAGTAAAATAACATAGTGCATAGGGAAACACAGTTGGGGATTTTATCACTGGTCGTTAGAATGAAATGATCTTTATAATGTGTGGTCGTTATAACGAGTGTCGACTGTATAACAAAGCCTTTAGAGCCCAGTATTCCCTCATTTGCAGGAACTCTAGACTTTCTATACAAAAACAAACTGCTCATCTACCAAGCGTACCTTCGTCCAATTCTCACATATGCTAGTCCTGTTTGGGCTTTCACAGTTGCAACAAACTTGAACATCATTCAGGTCCTCGAAAACAAAACCATACGTATGATCGTTCAGGCTTAGTTGGTACTTTAGAAAGGTTTAACTGACGACTTCGTGACAATGAATTAAATAGTCAACTTCTTATTAATAAAAAGCTATGTTTCTATCAAGATGGCCCCATGCGACTTTTAATTTTTACCCAACTAATTAAAATACAGGTTAGAGAAAATGTGCGTCAATGTTTGTCCATGAAAATTTCAAAACATATTGATGTTTGACACTCTTCTGCCGTAAGTGTGCAACTCACACTACTTCTCACTTTACCATGGAATTAATAATAATTTGTGTTCATTTGTTACAGATTAGTGTTGAAATTTTTTTCTGGAACTAGACTGCCCCGATGGTTGCTATGCTTGTGGTGGTGCTGTTTAAACTGTTTGGAAAAACGGTTGCTGCTGGGTGAAGATGAAGCTTCCGCCCATAGACTTAACATAGGGACTTTGGCGTGGTCTGACAGTTCAATGAATGCATAATTTCTTTTTTTTATTTTTATTTTACAGCGATAGTGATAGTCTAACGATTCTAAAGTCACCAAAATTATCCACCAAAGAAGACGCAAAGAGGGTGCAAGAAAAAGCATGTAGGCTTTCTTTTTTATATATTAGATATGTTTCGATTATGATTACTTGATCTCTACGGGAAAATCTGCATTTATGGAAAACTTAACTTTCAAGAGATAAATATAAATATACATAGGGCATCCAAAAAGAATATTTACACCTAGTGGCGAATCTAGGATTCCGGTCGGGGGGGGGGGGCTGAGGTCATAAAAACTTTGTATCGTCGTGATGAATGTCAAATTTCAAGGCTAAAGTAAACCAAAACTCTTTAACTTTACAGACTTTACTCACCTGACAATAAGAATCATAAAGAACAATACAATACTTTCGATAATTTAATAAAAATTACAATGAAATAACTAGCCAAAAAATGTCTTTGACCGCGTCGATGCTACAAGTACAAGTGGAATGACTACAAAAGTAGCAAAATCTTCGAGCCTTTCAAGCAAAAAAGTAATGTTGAAACGTTTTTATTATTTTTTTAAAGAGATAAATCAAGAAAAAACAGTTGTAATGATGATAAATTAAATCGGGAATTTTGGCTTGGCTCTGGGGGGGGGGCTGTAGCCCGATAGCCCCCCCCGGATTCGCCACTGTTTACGCTTTTTAAAAAAAAAATCATAAAAAATTAAACTAACAAAGATATACGCTTCCAGATTTCTTATTCATTAAATAAAATATCAAAGTAATTTTTAACACTATCGAATCAATAGAATGTTCTAGATATTACCTGAATAAAACTTTAATACTTTCATAATTGGACAAAAAAAAAAAAAAAACTGCAAGTGTATATCTTTGTTTCCTTTGAATAACTTTCCGGACATCATGAACTAATGTTAGCATATTCCCGAGCTAAAATTACACACGAAAATATTTTCGTCCCAACCAAAGAAAGGTATAACAGATACTGAGAATATAAAGTAAAATTTTCTTATCTATATAACCACGAGCACTAAGCAACGCATAAATATTTTGTTCCATCAGACATTAGAAAAGAATGGAAGGGCTCTACCTTCCAGTAGCACGCAATATCGCGGGAGATCAATAAAACCATAAGACACTTACAGAAGTTCTCCTCGAGGCTGTGCATCGGTAGCGCGCTCGGATCCCAGGGAGGAACTGGCTCGAACGAACGCGCGCTTTCCCACTCCCTCAGTGGTCGCGTGGTTCGCACTATTTTTGTGATCCTGTTAAATATGCCACCCACGCGCACTCCTTTGTGTTGCGGCGGAGGGTTCCAGGGAAACCACACGCGCTCACCTCACTGATTCAGCAGCAATGCAACCGCAGCATAAAAATCTACTTTCCATCGAAGATCATTCAAAACAATCCATCCGAAATAAGCTGGGAGTGTTTCGGAGCAATATGGGGATTGGCTAGAGCAGAGGTTCCCAACCTGCGGGTACGCAAACTTAAAGTCGGTAATGGTGGACACAAAAAAAATTAATGGATTAAAAATGTCACAGAATTCTTTTCCCCTTAGTTCGTGTAAAAAGCAAAAGTGAAAGTGCGCAAGTCCCAAACCTACCTTCAAAATAAGTAAAAAAGAAAGCAAAAGGAAGTGTAATTTTTAGCTATGCTTATTAGTTAATTCGAAATTATACAATGCCGATTTCATCTGTTTTGACGTTGAACTAATACTTTTATAAAAATGGAATAAAATGTAACATCAAAAATAAGTCCTGCAAAAGTTATAAATTTCAGTCATTTGAATCTCAAGCTTACCTAAGATAACATCACTGATAAGAACTTTTTTGTATAGACGGATGGTTGAACGGGGGAGTGATATTAGGGGTACGCGAAAATAAAAACATTAATCAAGGGGTACGCGAGGGGAAAAAGGTTGGGAACCCCAGGGCTAGAGTAATTTGGCGCCCCATTAGAACCGTAACTAACAATTCGAGAGTCCGTGGCCCAAAGAAAATATCTACCTAACACAATAATTGGTGAACAAAATATAAATGAAATAGAATAAAATAAATAAAAAGAGTTAACCTGTTCTCTGATTAACGCTTTACAATTTTGCAAATCAGCGACTTTTCAAAATAGAATTTTACAAGTAAGCTTCCGTACTGCAAGTAACTTCTATTACAAGCATAATTTAGGATTTTTCTCACCGACTGTCTCTATGCATATTTTTTTTAAATGATATATACATGTTTATATGTATCATTACAAAATCAATGACTGTCTAGTTACAACCCCTAACCATATTTAAAAAATTTAAATACATATTTGGTTCAAAATTAAAATAAAATCAGTATTGTCCTTTGGATCAATAGCGCCCCTGGGCTACAGACCGGTTAGCCCATTGGAAAAGATGGCCCTGGATGGAAAACAGGGATCTTCATGCCTCTAACACCTTGGGTCCACTGCAGGATTATCAAATAAGCAAAGTAGGCAACTGCCTAGGGCCTCCGCAACTTTCTGAGATCTCCATATATTTGTGGCATTTTCAGAGTAATCTAATTTCCTGCTTTTATTTCATCTATAAGTGTCATGTATTCGAACATATTCAAATTAAAATCAAGTATCGGGTATTAAATTATCCTTTATTTATCATTAATTTTCGAAACATTATTCTTTAATTTTTCATTTTTTTTTTTCAAATTTGCTTGCAATTCAGTGAGGTGCAATATTTTCTGCAGTTGCCCGACTCACTCACAAGTCGCACATTCTGCATTAGAGTATCAAGAATGAGTTAAAAAAGTTTTGTAATTTTTTTTTTACCATTTTGCCTTAAACTCACATTTAAGGCTTTATTTTTATACGCGAGATACTGAAACCAACTCTTTAGAAGGTGGCCCGCAATTAAATGTTTTGTTATTTCAGTTTGTCGCAATATTTGTTACTTAAAATCTCATCACTTAACAAGCAACACCGCTGATCTCAGTTTTTTAAAATTTCAAAAGAGGCAGAAAAAACTGAACTTTTTGCAACCAATAACGGATATTTTTGAATTCTTTTCACGGTTACGCGGCCTCATGTTCATATCAGATTTTGAAAAAATTCAGAAATATTCGTTATTGGTTACGAAAAATTCAGTTTTTTCTTCCTCTCTTGAAATTTTAAAAAACTGAGATAGGTGGTGTTGCTTGCTAAGCGACGATCTGCTTATATGGATATTAAAATCAACAAAAGAAAAGTACAGTGCACTCCCGATTAACCGGGTTAATCACCGGGAGAGATCGCACGGACAATAGAAAAACACGGATAATCCGAAAACTCCTTTTTATTAAAGAAAAAATCAACATCAGTACAAAAATATATAAATTACTTACATTTGCAATGCTGTATAACATCAAACTAGAAATATTCCTTTTAACATTTACTGTTTAAAAAAATCTGTAATGCGTCTTTGCTTCTGCTGTTTGTTCATCTCTTGTCGTGTATCGACACATATTTTACGAACCGCAGTAATGTCACCGTAATCAAATCCTCTTTGTCCCACATAATCTAACAAAGTTTCCACAGATTGTAGAGCAGCAGAATGAGAATTTGTATTTCTCTCATTTAGTACATCCTCTGCATCAGTACTAGCTGATTTACCATTATCAAGTTTTTGAAGGATTTCTAATTTTTGTTTAACATTTAAAACGTTTCGTTTTCGTTTCACACCACTCATTTTTAACAGTAAAAAATTTCACGCTACTAACTGACGATAAACAAGACGCAAAAACTAAAGGAACACACACGAAAGTGAAAGGAGACGAAGAAGTTAAAGAATGACGTGTCAGAGAGAAGCGTGTTCGTACGAGAATGAGCTAGCAGGAAGTGGAGGATTCATTTCTCAGAAAATTAAGAGTTGAACCGGTAGAGATTGCACGTAGAGGAAGAAAGAAAAACTATTCTTTAGCTTCCGCCGTCACGACTCACCAGTTTTACAGAATGAATCTCTCGATCGAACATCAACATCGATTTTACATGCATGATAAGCGCGAAAATGTTTATCTTTAAATTTTTTTGTGAGTTCGGTATGAGCACGGATAACACGCAAACCGGATAATCCGCGCACAGATAATAGATAGTACTGTATCTGGTTTTGGAAGGAGAAATCGTAGGGGTGGGGACAAAACTTGAATTCTCTAAGAGCTCCTATAGATAGGGTTGCCATGCTTCTCGTATATACGGGACAGACACCGTATTTCGCTACTGAGTCCCGTATTAAAATTTGTCCCGTTTTCGGATGACTCTCAACCAAGTTCCCGAATGGGAAGAAAAAGAACGTACTATTGCATATTTACAAATAAGAAACATCGGTATTGGCAACACTGAGATTCTATTCAACCAGTTTGCATATCTAAAAGATTATTTAGAGAAAAATAATACCAAACAAAACTGAGAAGCAACTGTGAAATTGTATACGGAAGAGAAATGGCTGAAGTTTTTTGCAGATAGTTCAAAGTATATTGATCCGAAGTCATATCTAATAAAACTATCAGTGGCGAATCTACGATTCGGGTCGGGGGGGGGGCGCGGCTAAGGTCATAAAAAGTTTGTATCGTCGTGACGAATGTCAACCCTCAAGGCTAAAGTAAACCAAAACTCTTTAACTTTTTTTACATACTTGACTCACCTGACAATAAGAATTATAAAGAACAATACAATACTTTCTATAATTTAATAAAAATTACAATGAAATACCTAGCCAAAAAATGTCTTTGACCGCGTCAAAGCTACAAGTAAAAGTGGAATGACTACAAAAATAGGAAAATTTTCGAGTCTGTCAAGCCAGAAAGCAATGTTGAAACGTTTTTTTTTTATATATATATTTTAAAAGAGGGAATTTAAGAAAAAACAGTTTTAATGATTTTAAATAATGTCAAGAATTCTGGCTTGGTTCTAGGGGGGGGGGCTGTAGCCCGATAGTCCCCACCCCCCTGGATTCGCCACTGAAAGCTATACGAATATGTATTTGCCATTCCAGTCCACAATGTAAATGTGGAGAGAATTTTTTCCCTGATGCCAATTCAATGGCCGGACAAAAGAAGGAGGTTGTCAGTGGAGACATTCGAAGTAATTTTGACTTATCATTTTAAAATGACTTGCGCCGAATTTTATAATCATGTGAAAGAAGAAAATGATATATAATTAACAAAGTAAAATCACCTTCAAAATATGACTGGGCTAAAAAGAATTAGCCTCGTATCTGTTTTTATTATTCTACGTGTTCGTTTTATTAGATCGCTTAAACTTTATTGATTTTTTATTAGAGTAAAATAAACCATTACCTACCCACTTTTTCGTGTTTTATTTATTTAGCACTTAAACGTCCCGTATCAAATCTAGGCAATTATGACAACCCTATCTATAGAGCTTAATCGGGCCATCCTGGAGTCGGTACCGACCCGAGGCTTTACAAAAAACATAGGCACAAGGGCACTGCTACGACTGTCCTACCCTTGAGGATGGAAAAACAATAAAAGCTTTAATAAAATCAATGCCCTGCCAAATAGCACAAAATCAAATCACAGCCTTCTACCGACATGCCCACAGTTAGTGTTCGGCGACAATGCGATCGATATATGATCCCGATATTCGATCAAAACATAGCGCGGAACTATTGCATCTGGTTGCTACTTATGAAAACCATTTTGTATCATCAATCTTTCCTGAAGTGTGTACCGCTTTGATGTTATTTGTAACCGCTCCTCGTCGCCACGGCTAGGACCGGGCGCTCATTTTCAAAATTAGTAAAATCCTTCTTGAGGAATTTCATGGGACAAGAGAAGTTGAGCAATTTAGTAATGCCGTCCCTCAATTGTTGGATTATGAAGAATTAATACCTACTTTTGTTGAAAAGGACGTTCCAAATAAACAGTTTTAATTTTAAAATATCATAAATTTACAAAAAAAGAGCCAAATCAAAATGTAAAAAAGACTGAATTATTTCCTTATCCCTTCTAAATTATGAGAACTTTTAAAATCAACCAATAGTATTATAACGAATGTAGCGACATATTAAACCCAAGTTTTCACTATGCATGCACATATAACCAAAAATTAAACCAAACATTTAATAATCATTACCTGCGTCAATTTATGATAAGGTCCATCTGCTAATTGTTAAGACATTAAATGGATAATCAATTGGAAATGGCAATCTTCAGGTTGTAATGTCAGTATTGTAGCAAAGGTAACCTGGGGCATAATATGAGGTTTTCGCCCCCAGTCACTTAGCAAGTATCAAAGGCGCCCAGAGCATAACCTTAACTTTTTTCACCCCCACATGATATTTGACTTTAAAAAGCGCCATTAACGCACTAGTGCTTAGTCCCCATGGCGCTCCCTAAGCCTGGGGCATTTGCCCCCTGGTCACTGCAGCAACTGTGTGATCTTAAAGAGCACTTAGAAAACTGCTGAGTGCTTTAGCAAAGAATTGCTCAGAGTGGTCCAGATGAAAGTTTTTCTCCACGCAAAACAAGAATGTGGACTATTCCCCCCCCCCTAAACGTCTTAAGGGAAAGCATCCACCCAGTGGCGTAGCGACAGGGGGTATAAATGCACCGTGCGCTAGACTTAGTGGGTGCCATGGGGACAAAACATTAGTGCGTTTATGCCACTTTTTAAAGTGAAATGACACGAAGGGGCGAAAAATAATGCTACGGCCCGGGCGAATGAAGACTGGAGGCAAAAAAAAGTCATATTTTGCCCCGGGGGCCAGTTATTCTTGCTGCACCACAGCCTCCCCCACACAGGAACTACAGGCAGACTTCTACCTCAGATTACCTAGGTCGCTTTGACCATCAAAGGCTGCCACACTTCCCTTTTTTTCAAGTTCCTTGCCCCCTGGACTTGGCTAGTTTACACCAAACAAAGTGGGATAGGCATAACAGGACAAGATGTAAGGTTTGGCAGTCAATTCAGGAAACAAAAATCTAGCAGTCTAAGCTCATTTAAGCCATATATCCATTTTTTGGAGCATTAACACACATGAAGGGCTACTTTGACCCCAAATTGTAACACATTTACTCCCTACATTTATTGGTTCTTAAAACAAAAAAAAGTTGCCTTTGATATATGAATATTTTTTTTGGTGTATTATAAGTTGAATTTCAGATACAAATATCATTTTCAACAAGAATGAAGAAAATCCAAATTGTCTCTGTCTCTCTGCATTCAATAATTTTTTTTTAAATCCACTCCATTCATATACAACTTTTTATATGTAAAATGATTAAATTTTTTGCATAAAAATATTTTAATTGTGAAAGAATCAATATTTTACATATAATTTACATTTTTGGTCATAGATGTAATGTTAATACCAATGTAATATATAGTCAATAATAACAACAATATTAATCCAATGATGCAATCATCTGCTTTGGAAGACAAGAGAAAGAACATTCAGGAAAACCACAATGAAATCTTGTTTCTTGCTACTTAAAACTTTTGTAGTAAGTGATTAAAACTCCATTAGTATAGTCAGCTCAGAGAAGGTCCGAGATCAGAGGTTCCCAACCTGTGGAACACAAAGAAACATTTGGGGTACGCAAAATCAAAGTTGTTAATGGCGGAAAGAAAATAACTATACCACTTAGTTAGTTGATCATTACAGAGTGTAATTTTTAGCTATCCTTATAAGTTAAAACGAAATAATTATACTACTGGTTTCATTTGTTTTGGCGTCGAACTAATACTATTTTATAAATGGAATAAAATGTAAAATCAAAAATAAGTTCTGCAAATGTTATTAATTCGAGTCATTTGTCTCTTAAACTAACCTTAACATTATTGATATAAACTTTTTTTGCATAGACAGAAGGTTCAGGGGAGGGAGAAGTTGGCTATAATAGTAGGAGGGGGTACGCCAAAACTGAAATGATAATCAAGGGGTATGCGAGAGAAGAAAGGTTGGGAATCCCTGTCCAAGAAGAATGTTATCACTTTTCTGGCTATCTCTTGCTATTGTTAGATAGCTTATCTCCCTGTGTCTTCCTAGAGCATATGTGGTGACTGCAAGTCTAGCTGCAGACACATCATCATCGATTGTACAAAAAAATATTGTATGAAACTGTATATTGCATGCGTGTTGCTTACACACACTACAGTTTTTCATACAGCTAACACTTGTCCTACAGCACTGTCTTATTTATAAAAATGAAATAAAGATTTTATTATCAATATCTTCCATCTTGCTTCAAAAAAATAATATCCTAATTAATTACCATATCACAAACTAAAATCACTTTTTGAATATTATAAGGAACAATCACATTATGTGTTAAAAAATTTCAAGTGTTTACATGTATGGGAGAGTGGGGTAAAACTGGGTACCCTTGATTCTGGCACTATTATTTCTCTTTTCTATTGGACAAATACTGAATTACACTCTGCTAGTCAAGAAAAAGGAACAACAATAGTGGCGTGATGTTTGCTGTTCAAATAACTGCGTCTGTGAAGATTTATTTGTTTTACGACGTCAACTCTCTAATGTTCGTTTGATTTTAAACCATGTCCTTATTTAATAATCACTACAGTTACAAAAACTATATTTATTACAGATTATACGTTTACTAAGGATTAATACCCTATCAAACAATAAAGATTTAGACCAATATTTACACGGTTCTAATTTGTTTTTTATAGCCTTTGCACTCCTGGTAAAACCAGGTACTCCAAGTGGTGTAAGACTGGGGCAGTCAGTAATGATAATGATTCCTCCGATGAAGACAATATAAACACATCAGACATTGATTATTTATATTTTAGTAACATATTTTCTAATTTAAATAAATGCGAAGGGTTAATCCAATGTAGAAACTGTCTTAGCTGGGTCCACAAAAGTTGTAGTGACATGGAGGAAGAAGACAACCGTTTTACATGTGTATTTTGTAACTAATGTTCTTAAATTATCATAAAAAATAAAAATGTCTGCTACTTTTCCACTGCAAATCGAGTTTCCCTAATTTCCCACAGAGTTAACATGTGTACCGGTTTTACCCTACTAGTGGGGTAAAACCGGGTGGTATGACTTTTTTTTATAAAAATATCATTGGTACAAAAAGGAGTAAAACTATGGCTTTTCTGAAAGATATATTGTAATCCGATAAACAATGAATATTTTAATAAAATTGGACAAGCTCTATGATGAATAATTTAGCTCCAACAGGCTTTTGAGTCTTAGGTACCCGGTTTTACCCCACTTTCCCCTACTCTTGGTAGAACTTCCTCATAATTAAACCATTAATATTAGTGAAAGACTGCAAGAATTTGATTGAAATGTTTATAAACCAAAACAAATATTAGCACATCCACTGCCATGATTCATGCCTGTTGGATATTTGAATATCTAATATTGAACTATCTAATTAGATGACTCCTTCTCTGCTATCTTTCAACCAGAGTAGAGAAGATGTCATCTAATTAGACTCTTGGTATGAATCATATTTGATTCATACAGAATCAAATGATTTATTATGAATTGTATTTGATTCACATGGTGATTAATGTGTTAATATTTACTAAAAATTAGTAATATTCCTTTTATGAAATAAGACCCAGTTTGGTCAGAAGCAACATATTCAATGGAGGCTGGATTTCACAGGTGGAAATAACTTGTAGAGTACAAATGAGCACTAGGTAATGTAAGCCATTAAATTCATGGAAAAAGCACAGTTACAACCTTATTAACGGCAGCAGACAGCAGCAACAAAGCAATCATGCTATGTGAAAATGGAACTGCGTGCAAGATTTCATGCTCTTCTTTGTTCCACTAAAAGAATATGATTGTTAGAAATTTTTCCATATGGTAGAAATCAGGGCATGTGCAAGTAGCCTGTGGCCCAGTAGGGAGGAAAGTCATTTATAATCAATGGTTTAGTTGCAAAATAAGCAGTGCCAGAAAGCTCTAATCTGGTAACAAAAATCTTGCTGTTTTAAGGAGGTTTTTACAATTTTTTTTTGTTTATTTCTCATAAAAACCTGTGGGAGTGGTATCCCAAAAAATTTCTCGTATCTCACCAAGCACCATTCCCTAACACAGGTGGGGACAAAAGTGAATTGGTTGTTCCTTTGTTTGCATTGTAGAATGGAGAAGAAACCAAATATGCCATTTGAATGCCTTTTATTCAACTGATTGAAATAAAAACTGGACACGGATCTACAATAAATATTAGCACACATCATAGCAATTTTTATTTATCTAAGTCATAGTATTTAGGAGTTATCATGTTCGCAAGTATGCGATTATACAGACTAACAGACAGTCAGCCCTTTAATGGATTTGGTCCAAAATTTGATACAGA
>BGPR01007170.1:35158-73432 GCA_013235015.1 Araneus ventricosus | reverse complement strand
TGACACATATTTCTTCTTTAAAATGAAGTTTGAGACTTATCTAAAGAGAAAATAGTACTTTATTTAATAATTTTTTACATTTTTTGAAAAAAGGATACAATTTGTGACTGTTTTTACCCTTCTCGGGAAAAAACCATTTTTTCAAGTTCGTTCGTCAGTTTAAAAAGTAAATCTCTAACCGATGCGTTTGTCAAATGGGATGGGCGAACCCACCCGGCGGCCGTTCAGAGGGGTTGGGTAGCCGTTGCTAGGGGTTATTTTAACATTAGGTCTATGGGCCGAAAAATCCGTGCCACGAAAAATTGGCCGTTAGGAGGGGTGGTCATTCGAAGAGGTTTCACTGTATTTAAGAAAAACTGAAAAAGCCCCCCTGTACCCTCCAATGCAGCCCCCCACGGGGAGGGACGTTTAGTATGTTGTTTAGGACACTATCCCCCACAACTTAAAAAAAAAAAAAAAATACACATTTTTTTTTTTTTTTTTCTATTTGTCAACTTTTGGCCTTCATTTACTGGACTATTACAATCCCTTCAGTCTTTACTTCTTGTTATGGCATATGAAAAGATAACGAAACAAATGTCATAATTTACATACATATAATCATTTGAAAAAGACCACAGTTTATGAAAGAAATGTACATTGAATAATCCACATATGCTCACATAATTCATCATGCCTAAACTCTTCAAATATATCTTTTCTAGAAAATTTGCATGCTTTGTTTGGAAGCATCATAAAAGTCATATAATCTGCCACATTCTATATAGTTAGAATGTTAGTTAGTTTACAATGAAAGAAAGATTAAAGATAACAGAAAGTACATAAAACTTTCCGTCTGAAATTGTTATTTTTATCAGACATCTGGAAGAGTAATAAATTAACAAATATTAAGAGGACATGCATACCTATATGTAATGTTTACCCCACTCATATTGTATGCAGCATCACTGTAGAAATATATGTAAGCACTTCCTGAAGTTGCCACAATTTCTGATAATTTATCAGAGGGAGTGCCATATCTCACTAATACTCCACTAAAAGAAAACATACAGATTTAATATTTTTTAAAACTGGATATAAACTGTAGCATAACAGCAACAAATAATTTTACATATGAAAATAAAACTAAGTTTCTCAAAGTAAAATAAATGCTAAAAGGCAAAACAAATATATACATCTTGCATTTATTCAATTGGCATCCTATAAAGAAGTTTCTTCAGCTGCTTTTTTATATGCATTTCTATTAAAATATATTGTTACAAATCTGTAAAACTATTTTTCCTGCTATGTTTGTCTTGTGGTTGGGAAGAAATGTTTCACAGAGATTCATACTGGATGGCAGTCAATGACAACCCAACCTTGGCAACCATTTTGGTGACAAAATGAAGATCCTCAAAAACACTAGAATTATTTTCATATATCTATGAACAGAGATACTAGATGATTCTATGTGATGTCACATCCTGTTGGAAAAGTTATAAAAAACAGGAGGTTTTTAGATAAGTGAACATCTATAGACCGTGTTTGAAGGTCTAAGAATCGCTTTGTAGTCTTGTTCGTATTGCAAGATGGTCGGCTGTTAGACACTGAGCTGCTACTGCTATTTCCGTTATTATTAGCAATTTGTGTTGCCTGCTTGTGTTGTTAATTTGTGCAAGTGCTGTTCTTTCATGTTAACTGTGCTTCGAGCTTTCTGGAATATTCACTAAAGAAAGCATCATTTTCAATTACCCAGCTTGTGGATTGCTTTCACCAGACAATTCTCATAACAATATATTTACCAAAGAATTAATAAAATCCCACAACATATACTGTAGTTTTAAAATAGAAAAAGTTTCATTCAAACACAAATGTAAATAAATTGCATACTAACCTAACAGTCAACATCCAATATATTTTTAAATCTGGTTATTGGCAGTCACAAACAGAAAATGCTCAATAAATCAATGCCCATTATGCAATTAATTTATGTTAATTATGTTTACCTTTAGAAACTGCAAATCTAAGACTTTGAAATAAATAAAAAGAACTGAACATTTTTTTAATAGACCTGAAGGACTCATGATACAGATTATGATATTTAGCAAGCCCTAAACTGTTATAAGTACAAATAAAAAAGTACAGAAAATTAGAAATAGTGGAGAGTAAGAAAGAATCACATCAATTACAAAAATCACAGTGCATGCTGAGATTTAAAAAAAAACAGTTCTACTGAATTCCATTATTATTCATTTATCATTCAAAGGTACAAATTTTCTTATAAAATAATGCAGCAGAAATTAGATATAATGTATGAAAATATAAAGAAAATCCTTTTTATGTTTTCATTTTTATTTTACCCTCTATGATTTTATCAATCTGCACACAAGCTTTCTAATATTACTGAATTGATCTCATTTTCTAAAATTTTAATTGACTGTATAAAAGATTATATAATTTATAAAAAAACCTGAGAGAGGATGACATCCGAACTGGTACACCTTTCTCCAAACATCCAACACTTATGAATCAAAATGCTTATGTGACTACTAATTTAGAATCTTCAGCAAAATATATATGAACTCTGGAAAGGATAGAACTTCCATCTCCTCTGCATAACTCATTCTACATTAAAAAATGAACAGGTCACAAAACTTTATTGTCAAGATAGGATCTTCTGTTTACATCATACTAGCCACAACTCAACTCTACTTGGATTTAATTCAATTTGGATTTACTGTTCCATCCTTTTGATATAAATATACAGTTTCAAAATTTCTGTAAATATCTGCAAGTAAAGTGTTTTATCATATTTAATCCATAGTATTTATTGAACCTTTTAACAAAGTGGCATCCATGAGCAAGACTATGGATCATTTGAAATGGGAGAGAACACAACTCCAGCAATTATTTACAAAATTGTTGAAAGAAGTCTAAACCGCTGTGAAAACGGAACTGGTAAGTAAGATAGAATTGATACCTGTATTCAATATTTTAAGTGATAAAACTGACAGGTTATTTCAATTAGATGAAAAATTACAGTAATGTGGTTAGAACTGGAAAATTTTGAAGATGATGAATTTTCTAGTGACATTGATTTAAAGGAAAATTATCAAGATCAATGGATTGCTATGAAGATTAAAGTTTATTTGATTTTATGAACAAATGATGGAAAGACGAGATTTCAAATGCAGTAAATGAAACAAAACGGAATTTTCGTTTCCCTAAGTTGGAATTAAAACGTTTTGACGGAGATATAAAGAATTGGCTTGGATTCTGGGGACAATTAAAAACAATTCATGAAGATAATAGTATCGATTCAGATGACAGATTCCGGTTTCTTTTGCAAACAACAGAAGTTGGTTCTTTGGCTAAAGGTTTAGTAGAGTTTTCTGCCATCGGGGACAAACTAAGAGGGTTGGAACTTTATTAGTGGCAACTATTTATTTACAACTGGTACAAAAGATATACATGTTACCAAGTTTTACTGTCCTTCAATGTAGTCACCAGCATTGTGTACAACCCGTTGACAGCGATGTGGAAGTTGTAGGATACCTTTAGCAGTGCTTGTTGCATTGATAGTTCGAATGGAGCGATCTACTGCCTGAAGAATCTCTGGAACAATTCTGAAGCGAATGCCACAAAGTGGTTCCTTCATCTTAGGTTAGGTTAGGTTAGGTTATATTAACGTCCCGTTTTGAAGCAACACGAGGGCTATTTAGGGACGGACCTCGTAATTTTGAACCGCAGTCAGATGACGAGGACGACACCCGAGCTGGCACCCCCCTCTCCAAACTTCCGCGCCACACCAACGGGAGGACGTTTGGCCACTACGTATGATTTAGCGTGCAACAGGCCCCATACACGGCGGATCTTCAGTGGAATCGGGTTTCGAACCTGCGACCCTCCGGTCCCGAGGTCGAGACCTTACCACTAGGCCACCGCGGCCTTCCTTCATCTTAGGAATCAAGTCAAAGTCACAAGGGCTTAAGTCCAGGAGTATATGGTGGATGGTACAGCACTTCCCAGCCCCATAGATCGAACAAATCAGCCACAGCTTGTGCTGCATGCAGCCGAGCATTGTCCTGCAAAATGATGGGTGGATTCTGCAGAAAGTGCCGCCGCTTCTTTCTCAAAGCTGGTCACGGGTTGTGTTCCAAAAATGAACAGCAATACTGCACATTGACGGTCTGCTGTGGGGGAACGGTATGCGTTAGGAGAACACCATCACAGTCGTAGATGAGAATCACCATAACTTTCACTTTGCTGGGGTTCTGACGAACTTTCGATCTTCATGGTGACCCGTAATGACGCCATTCATTTGATTGGCATTTCAGTTGTGGCTTGTACGATTTGGCTCATGTCTCATTCAGCGTAAAGATATGGCGTAAAAAGCCTGTCCTTAGAGCTCATAATGGTTACGAGCAGCGTCGTATCGTAGCCACTTCTGCATTTCCATCAAATCATGCGGAACCCATCAAGATGCAATTTTTCTCATACACAAGCGTTCCTTCATAATGTGAAGCACAGTTGTATGCGCTAATCCTGTCTCTCAGGCCAGCTCACGAATCGTATGGCGTTGATCACTGTCCAGTAATGCAGCAAGAGCATACACTTCTTCACTGACAATAGCACAATCTGGACGATGCATGTCTGTTACATTTTGGCGTCCCTCGTTGAAGGCTTTTACCCACCTTGCCACTGTTCTGTAAGGCAATGCAGATTCCCTGCAAGCCTCTTGAAGACCTTGATAGCACTGTTATGCTGTACGACTTCTGGTACATTCAATCTTTATCCAACTCTGTTGTTCCTGTTTCGAAAACATAGTGACAACACTACATTAGACTGCCAACTAACATGATGTGGGAAGGGAGGTCCATTTGCTCTGAGGTAAGGTAGTGCTAACGTGCGTTATAAGCAATATTATTTGATTCCGCTGCATGGCGTCTCCACAGCAGTGTTGCCACTATTAAAGTTCCAACCCTCATATAATAAGGCTATTGAACAACTGAAATCTCGATTTGCTAAAGATGAGTTTTTGATCCAAATTTATGTTCATTAACTTTTGAATCTTGTTTTAATGCAAGCAAAGAATGGTGAAAATTTCACTTTGCATGTTCTTTATGATAAATTAGAGACCCAGCTACGAGCACCGGAGACTTTAGTGGTGACGTCTGATAAGTACGAAGCAATGTTGTATCCCTTAGTAGAGCCAGCTCTACCAGAGAATCTGATCAAAGAATGGGAAGGAAGAAATAAAGAGAGAAAATAAAGACAAGGCAAACATTTTGGGAACTTGTTAGAATTTCTTCAATCGGAAGTTGAAAGTGATGATAGGTTACAAGTAGCTCAATCAGGTTTCGCGAAAGATCAGGAGTTTCAAAGGTTTAAACTGAAGGATAAAATTCCTACTGCAGCTTGCATTGTATCTAGTGAAAGGAAAGGAGCTCATAAAAAAAAGACAAGCAATGCTTATTTTGTAATAAGTCATTTCATAATACGTCAGAATGCTTTAAAGCTGCTGATATGTCACTGGAGGACAAGGTTAGGTTAGGTTATATTAACGTCCCGTTTTGAAGCAAAACGAGGGCTATTTAGGGACGGACCTCGTAATTTTGAACCGCAGTCAGATGACGAGGACGACACCTGAGCTGGCACCCCCTCTCCAAACTTCCGCGCCACACCAACGGGAGGACGTTTGGCCACTACGTATGATTTAGCGTGCAACAGACCCCATACACGGCGGATCTTCAGTGGAATCGGGTTTCGAGCCTGCGACCCTCCGATCCCCAGGTCGGGACCTTAACACTAGGCCACCGCGGCCCCTCACTGGAGGACAAAAGAGAAGAATTGAAGAAGAAATGTGCGGGTTTCGTCTGTTTGAAACCAAGTCATAATTCGAAGGTCTGCAAAACCTATTTGAAGTGCATTATATGCAAGAAAAACATCATAGTATTATGCGTCCAAATATAAATCAAACAAAAACAAGATAAACAACCTGAATTAGACACAAAGGTTCTCTTGTCACTGAAGAATTAATCAACATTATTGTTAACGGTAGGTATTGTATAGCCATAGATTCAGAAACCCTCTACGCTTTTGCGCATGTGGCAGGTGGAGTTATTTTCATCAAAATAGGAGGAAGTGTAGAATGGAAGGGTGATGTTTGCGTTTTACTAAGCGTGATCTAAGAAAGAACTCTGGAAATGCACTCATATGACTCATTGCCTGACACCCCTTTCCAGTGTAAAATCGTCCAAAAGTGGTAGTCTTGGAATCCATAACTGAACAGTATAAGGGGAAATCATCAACAATGACAGGTCCGGAATCGTCCGAGGACTGTTTGAAACTGGTGCTCAGAGATCTCTCATAAGGAAAGACATTACAGATAAACTAGGATTGAAACCAGTAGATTAGGATTTTCAATGGCAAGGCAAAAAGGTTACAAAAGAACGTGTAACAAAAACAGAAGACTGAAGTCATTGCCCCAAGAGCGCTCTCGCTTCCCAATATTTCAACACCTCCGTAAGTCCTTGAAGAGCCCCACATCGGAGCAGGTGGTCCCTTTCCATTACTTCTCCAGAATTGCATAGTGGGCAAAAAGGTTCGGTAAAAATGTGTAAGCGGTGCAGATGGGCAGCAAGGCAATCGTGTCCAGTGGTCAGATGGAAGGCTGCAACTGCATCACGTTCTAGGTTTGCCAGGTATAGAAGAAGGGCTAACCCACCTCCAACTTTTTAGAGCTGTACGAGCCTGAAGATCCCGCAAGGAATTAGATGCACACAAATTTTTCAGAAACAGTTTAATTTTGCAATAAGAAGTAGCTGTATTTGGATGTTGTAGTAAATTGGCACCTCTTTTTGCTAGGAAGTCCGCTTGTTCATTACCCCAAAGACCACAATGGCCAGGCACCCATTGAAGAATGATAGATCAGGAAATGTTGAGCCATGGACTTTTTTTTTTTGGGGGGGGGGGGCCGTGAAACTAAACAAGAGTCCCACAATGTCTATAATATTACACCGCAAAGCTTGTGCTCCAATTTCAAGTAAAAAAATTTCCATTTTGGATTAAAAGAAAATATGTGGTGATATTCCATGTGTAAAGGATCCTAATATTTATCCCATTTTGAAAAGGAAAAACATACATTTAAGGGATACAGGAAGGGATATACCTGAAATAGGTTTATTAATAGGAGCAGATTACCTTGGTGCATTATTGGAGAAATTCAGCATTTTTTTAAATCAATTTATAATGCTTCAAAATGAACAATAACATTAAAAAAATTCTAGGCGGGTTTTTTTATTTGCAATCAAAATTCGCCTCTTAGATTTCACAGGAAAAATGAGCCAATTTGGCATAAAATGGGTCTGACGTCATCTTTGCCAAAGAGCTACGAGCAACCAGAAATGTACACTACTTTCTGTTCGCTCGCTATAGATACAATGCTCTTTTTTTTTTATATTTTCCGACTATCGCATCAGATAAAATAATGCGAAAAGATACAAGTATTGTGTTGTTCCTAAAGGAGTTAATACAACTAATAAAAGCAGTCGATACATTATTTATCAATGTGCCAAGAAATGACGTTCTTCACAAAAAGTGTTGGAAAGTGATGAAGAGAGACAAAGTTAATCCCAAACTGTCTGTGGAGATAATTTTGATGGGGTAATTAATCTATATTATATTTATTAAAATTGTATATCACAAAGCACTGTAAAAAACAGCCTTCAATTCGATATCTGCTTTGTTTTGAATATAAGCATAAGGTGAGATTAGCAGCATAAAATAAATAGTTATTTATAAAGTAAATAGTCAAATTCAAATAGCTATTTTTTAAGAAACCATTGTTACCCCATACCAATATCAGGAAGCACTGTAAAGAGCCTTGAATTCCATATCTGTTTTGTTTTTATTATAAGTATAAGGTGAGATTATTAATATATAAAAAATAAACTTAAAAAAAAACTTACTTTGCTTTTTTAAAAGTTTATTTTTTTATCTTTAGTGAACTTTGGTATTTATCTGGGTTTTTTTCTTTGATTATACGTTTAAATAACATAACCAGCTTATATACGTCCCACTACAGGCCACAGAAATTTCCAAATGCCAGATCGTAATGAAGTTTAGACAGGACCAACTTCATAACAGTCCTTACTATCTGCAGAAAAATGCATTTACTTCACATGAAAATTTAAGCGCAAACATATATACATAAAAACGAACCTTAATTTTTTGGATACCGGCATTATAACGTCTCAGCTTTGCTCTCATGTAAAAATTTCACTATGTTACAATTCACTTTTTTTTTCACAGATATATTAAAAATTTTTTTTTAATATTTAATTGTTTTTATTAATGAAATTTTTTCATGACTTAATGTAAAAAATTAGTGTTCTTTTAGTGAGTGAAAAAAGTTTTGAGAAATATATAATACTTTCCGAGATATCGTCAAAAGTTCCTAAAATTCAGTTAACACAGGAAACGCCATTTTTCAAAACCCTATAACTCTCGAAATTATCATCACAACTGTATAAAAATTTATGGGGAGACTAATTTCAAGACAGGGAGTCAATTCAGCAAAAAAAAAATTGATAGGCGTAATGGGAAAATTCCGAGATAGCTATTAATTAACTATGTTAATAAACTACGTTAATTAATTCGGTTAATCAGCTTTTTATCTGAATAAACTTGTCCTCTTGAGCCATTAACATCGACACTAGTTCTGTGAAGATGCAATAACATAAACCAGATTTACAGAGGTGTCCCATTCATTTTGTTGACGACTGTACATAAAGTTCACAGCCAGAAAGAATCTTTTGAGTGTCGGAGATTTGATTCTCCTTGAAAGTGATGGGAATCGCATCAACTGGCCATTAGGAATCGTAATTGAAGTCCTTCATGGAGCAGATGGACACTCAAGAGTCGCCAAAGTAAGAACAGCAGATGGAGAGAAATTGAGACCATTCCAGAAACTTTATTCCTTGGAAATCAGTAGTTCTGAAAAGTTACCATTCATTTCTCAGCAAAAGGATGAAAGTACAAAGCCTCTGCGACCTGCAAGTCCATATGATTCAGATCAAGATTCCAGTGAAGATGATGATTCTTCAACGAAAGTAGTCCCAGATGTTGTCAATAGAGCTGGTTGACGTGTTCAAATCTATAAATATAAAATGCTAAGGTGGAAAAGGACATGGCGGAAAAAGGGGGTTAATTTCTCTTTTGTAGATGGCAAGGTCTGTTGCCAAACAGGAACCGAAAGCCTCAGCCATGTTAGGCCTAACTTCATAGGAATAGCCTGTTACTATATTCATTGTGGTGTAAAATAACTTTTTCTCTCAAAAAATGAGTTTAAGACGTTGAGTTCACAATATTTCTTACAATATAACAAAACTTTGGATGAAATTATTCAAAAGAGATCAGTTAGAAATGAAGGAGATGGCTTATGAGAGCCAGAGAATGTTCAGGTCAAAGCCAAAATAGTTTCAGTTAGCGAATTGGGTTTCTCTAAAAAAAAAAAGTTTGAATCAAAAACTTGCAAATAAATTTTATCAAACCTTTCCCTCAATCCAAAATTCAGCAATCTTTGAAATTCCAAATTACGATATAAATGACAGTTGAAATAACAAAAACCCCTGTTTCAACTTCCAGCCATGTGTTCCAATAGTACAGTTGTCAAGGCACTGTGCTTGCAACGGGGAACTTCAGCATTTTTTAAAAACACGTGAAAGCCATCCACATTTGTAGAAAAAATCATTCTAATTTAAAACATGCAAGTGAAATTTTACATAAAAATTTATTTATTTAAATACTGAGAGTGAAAGATGCACTGAAATAGCAGGAATCATGATGCAATCCGAAACGCACTCTGATTGGCCGAGTAGATTTTGACATCACACACACACACAAAGTTGCTTTCCTTCGCATACTTCCCTTTCGCTACGTTTGTGCCCTGCTTTCAATCAAGGCGTTTGTACCAGCTAAAATTTTAAACGGGAAGTTTTTGACTTTTCTACTATTCAACGTTCAATTTCACAATGGATATTGGTTTTGTACAAGGTAAATTGGATAATTTGCCAAGGATTGATTCTACAATAATGGCAATGTATTTCAAGAAAAATTCCGATTTTATGATGGCTGAGATACGAGAAATAAAAGCACAATAGTAAAATTTCTCCTTTTATTGTCTTATAATTCTCCTCAAAGAAACAACATAAAACAAAATGCTGAACTTAGCTAAAAAAACCCTGTCATAACTCAGAATCCAAACAGTATCCCATGGTGTGTATACTAATTTGTAGACAGACAAAATGCTTAAAAAAAAAAGCATGAAAAACAGAACCGATGAAACAAAATTGATTCTAGCTTAACTTCTTTTGAATGTTAACCGAATTCGGCATAAAAAAAGAAAGGAAATCTTTAAAGTCCCATAAAAAAAATCAATAGAAAATGAAAAAATAAATTAATTCTGATAATGCTATTAAATCATCACTATCCCCTTGTGCATGAATCAGCATATATAAAAAATAGCAGGCAACCGCTAAAGGCCAGTTACGTTTCCATGTATGTGTTCGAGCCTAACTTTTCATGTGAAAAAAAAAATGAACTTTTAAAAAATTAATCAAAACCATGGTTTGACAAGTATAAATTAATTTTCTTTTTAAAATTGGTGCCAAAATAGGAACAATATTAAATCTATTTATAAACCTGAATCAACAATAGAACCTTAAAACTACATGTGGTTACCACATAATCTTTCAATACGAGCTCGTACAGGTACTTATGAGTTTAATCTCATCTTGTACTTATATTAAAAACAGAACAAATATGAAATTCAAGGCTCTTCTTTACAGTGCTTCCTGATATTGTTATGGGGTATTAATGGTTTCTTAAAATGTAAATTCCATGTAATCAAAAAAGGGGGATAATAGAGGGGAAAAAACAAATTAAATTGAACTATTTGCTTTAAAATATCTATTTCTTTTTTCCTGCTAACCTCACCTTATACTTCTTTTAAAAATAAAAACGATATCGAATTCTGAATTTGTGCTTCATGATATACAATTTTAATAGATATAATATAGATTAATAACTCACATCAAAATGATCTCCACAGACATGACGAATGCTGCTTGCTGATAATTCTGGATTAAGCTTTGGATCTCTCTTCATCGCTTTACACCACTTTTTACGACTAACATAATTTTTTGGCACATTGATAAAGAATTTATTGGGTGCCGTTACAGTTGTATTACTACATTTAGGAACAATACAATACTTGTATCTTGCCGACATCATTTTATCTGATGCGATAGTCGGAAACTGTGTCATTGGATCCGTTTCGCGCCAAGATGGATAATTTTTCCCGCGTTTTCTGAGAGACGAACTTTGATTGCAAATTAAAAAAAAAAAAAAAAAACTGTCTAGAATTTTTTTTTTGTTATTGTTTGTTTCGAAGCATTTTAAATCGATTTAAATAATAATAATAAAAAAAAATGCTGAAGTTCCTCATTGACAAATTTTAAAAAATGTATTATTTTTTATGGAAGCACTTGAATCTCTTTGCCGTTCTATAGAGGATGTTAAAAGGTTCAATAAATATTATGATCTTTGTATGAGAAATCACTTTAATTGCGTATATTTACAGAAAGTTTGAAACCATATATTTACATCAAACAACGGAACAGTAAATCCAGATTGAATTAAATCCAAGTAGAGCTGAGTTGTAGCTAGTATGGCATAAACATCCTCCGACTTTGCAGTTTTATGGAGTACCTGAAAATTGCAACAAAAGTTAGGAATCGAGTTTATTTGGGACTAGAGTGCTCTGCCCCCTGCTCGCTAAAGCTCGCCAACCCCCAGGAGAATTGCGTGGCAATCCTCCCAGGTTTGCTATGCAAACCCTGCTCGCTATAGTGAAGACACTGCGTGTCCTAGCACAATTATTGTAAAATCTTTATATATATATATGAATCTGCTTTATTTTGCTTCTGAAGCTTTAGCTTAAAATCAGCACAGAATAACATTTTTTAGCCTAAATATATATATATATATTTCTTCAAATAAAACTTTCAAAGAAAATTATGAAAGTGCATAAATAAACAAATACATAAGAGTTGCAAAATTAAAACAAATATAATTATTCTAAAAACAGATTAGATTTAATATTATTAATAACGAGATTATGGTGTGACATCTTAGTACTATGAACATAAAAAAAGACAATATTATGAATAAATAAAAATCTTAAGCTGATTTCCATTTAATGCTTTCACCTTAATCAAGAGAGAATAAAATTTTTTGGTGCTGAATCTTATTTGCAGGTACGATGCTTTCGAATAAAACGTTATTTGTAGGTACTGTGTGATCGAATTATTTACCGGTAATGTGCATTTGAATAAAACATTAATTGCAGGTACAGTAGTAACAGATAAAATGTAATTTACAGGTATTTTCCATTCTGTTAACTTGTACATTTGTGTTTTCCTGATGACACTACACTATTTTAATTATTTCAGAATTTTATTATCAGTTAACCGATTAATTTATTTTATGCCATTGGCACCATCTGCTTATGAATTTAAGAAGAAATTGTTTAAAAAAATTATATTTATAGTAATGAATTCTAAATTAAAAACTAAAATGTAGAAAATAATTAAAATAAAAAATTAGCTTTTAGTACACTAATGAAACAATGTTTTTAAAAACAGTTTTTATTTTTTTCTTATTTTAAAACACTTGTAAATTGGAGAGATGGAATTTACATTAGGAATTATAAATTTATCTGATATATCATGTTTGGAAAAAGGAATGAAATCTAGTAAAAAAATTATTTTCCCATAAGTTTTAGGAAAATATTATCTGAAACTTAAACTATCCAAAATATTAATAATGCGGCAAAGAGGATGGAGGAAAAATGTTCTTGGGAATATGTAAGAAAAATGTGTGAAGATTTATTGGAAGTTTTTAATTTTCAAGGATTAAAAATAAATCAATTAAGCTGATACTAAAATGAGGAGATAATTATGGGAGGCAGAAGACGTTAATAATGGCGAGTGAAAACACTCAGAGAAAAAAAATTGTCACCCAGGGACCGAACCCCGGAACATTAAATGGGAAACTTCAGCATTTTTTTAAAAATTTTTAAATCGATTTAAAATGCTTCGAAACGAACAATATTATTAGAAAAAATTCTAGACAGTTTTTTTTAAAAATTTGCAATCAAAGTTTGCCTCTCGGAAAACGCGGGAGAAACGATCCATTTTGGCGCGAAACGGGTCTGATGTCATAGTTGCTTGACGGAGAGACGGATGCTTCCTTCCCGTTCGCTTTCTATAGAGATTCTCTTTTTTTCTATATTTTCCGACTCTCACATTAGATAAAATAGTGTCAGCAAGATACAAGTATTGTATTGTTCCTAAATGTAGTAATACAACTCTAACGGCACCCGATAAATTATTTAAAAATGTGCAAAAAATTATGTTATTCGCAAAAAGTGGTGTAAAGCGATGAAAAGAGATCCGAAGCTTAATCCGAAATTATCGGCAAGCAGTATTCGTCATGTCTGTGGAGATCATTTTGATGTGAGTTATTAATCTATATTATATCTATTAAAATTGTATATCATGAAGCACAGTAAATTCAGAATTCAATATATTTTTTGTTTTTAAAAGAAGTAGAAGGTGAGGTTAGCAGCCCCCCCCCCAAATAAAAATATATATATATATATATATTTTAAAGCAAATATTTAAATTTAATTAGTTTGTTCCTGTTTGATTGCATGGAATTTATTTTTTTTCCGGCCTAAATATAGAAGATCCCACCTTCTTTAAGATTCTTTTTTTTGTTAAAAAAAACCTTGCTCTTGTTATTTTATTGCATAAATTTTTTCAATGGATATTCAAATGTTATATTTTTTAAAAAATTACAGTACTACTGAAAATTAATAAGAATATCTTAAAAATTAGTTTAAATTCACGACTTTTTTGATAATGAAATTCGTTTTCATTCGTAGTTCAACAAAATAATTCGCAGAATTAATTTTTGATGCAAAATAAATCATGTATTAAAATCAAAATTTGTCTTCAAAAAGTTAGTTAAAGAAGTATAAGGTGAGGTTAGCAGGAAAAAAGAAATAGATATTTTAAAGCAAATAGTTCAATTTAATTTGTTTTTTCCCCTCTATTATCCCCCTTTTTTGATTACATGGAATTTACATTTTAAGAAACCATTAATACCCCATAACAATATCAGGAAGCACTGTAAAGAAGAGCCTTGAATTTCATATTTGTTCTGTTTTTAATATAAGTATAAGATGAGGTTAAACTCATTAGTACCTGTACGAGCTCGTATTGAAAGATTATGTGGTAACCACATGTAGTTTTAAGGTTCTATTGTTGATTCAGGTTTATAAATAGATTTAATATTGTTCCTATTTTGGCACCAATTTTAAAAAGAAAATTATTTTATACTTGTCAAACCACGGTTTTGTTTCAATTTTTAAAAAGTTTATTTTTATTTTTTAACATGAAAAGTTAAGCGCGAACACATACATGAAAACGTAGCTGGCCTTTAGCGGTTTCCTGCTTTTTTCTTTTTTTTTTATTTCTTTATTTATGCTGATTCATCCTCATGGGGATAGTGATGATTTAACAGCATTACCAGAATTAATTTATTTCTTCACTTTCAGTGGATTTTTTTTATGGGAGTTTAAAGATTTCCTTTCTTTCTTTTTATGCCGAATTCGGTTAGCATTAAAAAGAAGTTAAGCTAGAATTAATTTTGTTTCATCGGTTCAGTTTTTCATGCTTTTTTTTATTTTTTAAGCACTCTGTCTGTCTACAAATTAGTATACACACCATGGGATATTGTTTGGATTCTGAGTTATGACAGGGATTTTTCTTAGGCAAGTTCAGCATTTTATTTTATTTTTTGTTTTATGTTGTTTCATTGAGGGGGATTATAAGACAAAAAAAGGAGAAATGTTACCGTTGTGCTTTTATTCCTCTTATCTCAGCCATCATAAAATCAGAATTTTTCTTGAAATACATTGCCATCATTGTAGAATCAATCCTTGGCAAATTATCCGATTTACCTTGTACAAAACCAATATCCATTGTGAAATTGAATGTTGAATAGTAGAAAAGCCAAAAACTTCCCTTTTAAAATGTTAGCTGGTACAAATGCCTTGATTGAAAGCAGGGTACAAACGTAGCGAAAGAGAAGTATGCGAAGGAAAGCAACTTTGACTTCAAAATCGACTCGGCCAATCAGAGTGCGTTTCGGATTGCATCACGATTCCTGCAATTTCAGTGCATCTTTCACTCTCAATATTTAAATAAATTTTTAGGTAAAATTTCACTTGCGTATTTGAAATCAGAATGATTTTTTTCTACAAATATGGATGGCTTTCACGTGTTTTTAAAAAATGCTGAAGTTCCCCATTTTTTAGCAGGCAGAGTCTAATGATTATATTCCACTGATCTTTAAAATCGAAAAACAATTCTTAACTTCAAAAGTATAAAACGCATTATTGCTATTAACATGATTTGAAAGAAAAAAGAAATCTCAAACCTTTATTTGAGGTACCAAGTAACATTTCAGGTTTAAATATTAGAGAATAAGATGTTTTATTAGTACATTTCTAGTTACAAATAAGAAAAAATATGTAAGAATTTTAACGCATGCACAAAAGATGAGCTTAATAATAACTCCTTGGTAATTTATCTAAAAGATGCACTTTAAAAAATGCATTTTTTTTCCTCCTTTGTTACAGAAAGTGTTGTTCCAAGATATTAAATTGTACATAAAACAGCAAAATTTCTGCACTGTTTTTTTTAAACGTTTTTTTTTTTCCCCAATTCAAAAAAAAAGCATAAGAAATTAGTAAGAAAAACAAAAATTGATAATTTCTTACAGTTAAAAAAAACTGAAAACAGAAAATTTATACAATAAACATATATGGTGATTTCTTGCGCTAGTTTATAACAATAGTAAAACTATGTCAATGATTTTCACTTATCTCTCTAGTTGGCACAAGGCACATAATCAAATAACACACTAACAATATATACACTAAAATATCAAAATTTAATAAATGAATTTCTCATAATCAATCCCATTTTATATGCTAAAGTGTTTGACTACTATTTCATTAAACACCATTACAAAGAAGGAAAAGTTCATCAACTAAAACAACAACATATTCAGTCTAAAATTACAACACAATTTGACACAGATCAATAAGAACAAAATCGTAAATTCAATTTACAATTTAAGTGAATGATGGTATATAAAAATAATTAAACTAATTGAATGGTTTTAGTTGTAAATACAGGATGTTTCGAAACTCATGGGCAAAAATTTAAGGGGTGATAGAAAACATCTAAACAAGCAATTTTCACCATACAATGCATGGGCGGAGAGCAAGCGGTGAACCGCTAGACGGTGCTGTAATGGAAAGCTTAAAGCGCAAGTTTTCTTACACGTCTTCATTTCTACCATGGATTTCAGAAGACCTGGCAACGTACAGTAATCAGGAAAAGGCGGACATGCATTTTATGTATAGTCTTGCGAATGGGAACGCTTTGGAAGCCGAAAGACTGTACAGGCAGCGTTTCCCAAGAAGACACATGACAGACCGAAAAATGTTCGAGCGATTGCATCAGTGCCTGTGTGAAACGAGATCCTTTGTCACTGGCATGCATGATACAGGGCGTGGCAGGAGTGTGTGGACGCCAAAAGCTGTAGAGGACATTCGGCAAAGAGTGGAAGATCGTGCGGATATTAGCACGCAAGAAATTTCCCATGCTGTAAATGTGCCCCACTCGATTGTTTGGAGAGTACTACGGGACGAAGGATTGCACCCCTACCAGGTACAGAAAGTGCAAGCCTTGATACCTATAAATTATGCACCACGTGTCGAGTTTGCACGTTGGTTTTTGTAACAGCTAGCAGCGCAGCCTGATATTAGTGCAGATGTGGTAATCATGGATGAAAGCACCTTTACTAGTGAAGGCATTTCTAATACGCACAATCTTCATGTTTTCTTCTGAGCAGTTTCTGTAATTTTGCCACACATGCTGTCAATAAAATTATTTAGTACCTCCTCTATCCGTTTGGTGTTTCATTCTTTCATGTGACAGCAACGGAGACCTCCTAGCGGTTCACCGCTTGCTCTCCGCCCATGCATTGTATGGTGAAAATTGCTTGTTTAGATGTTTTCTAGCGCCCCTTAAATTTTTGCCCATGAGTTTCGAAACACCCTGTAGCTTGTTAAAATGGGAGGGAGGCTTAACAAGGCTTTTAAATTAGGTAATTTAACATCGATTTTGAAAAGATTTCAGGCTGCTTTCATTTGGTACTAGAATAGTATGTTTAATTAATCTCTTATCTTAAACAAAATATATAAAATACATAATTCTAGATTTAACCCTGGAGGGGTCATTAGTGTCCGACAGATGCCATGCGAATTTTATTTGACCCCTCCGAAATTATCCATTTCCAATCATGATCTATGCCATGTTGTGTGCGTTTTAGTCAAAGTTGAAACCTCCCAGATGCCACATCACCCAACTCATTAACAGCTAAGCAAGTTTGGTGAAATAACATTTTTTTCCCCTATTTATTCTCACTTATACACATATTGATGTTGTTTGAAATGGTATTAAAGAGACTGAAATAAATTCTTGAAAGACCCTGAAAAATATTTATGTATATGATATAATATTTTGAAAAAAATCAGTTACCTTTGAGTATTTTATTATTACATGTTCTCCACCCCAATAAAAATGGCATAAGATGTAATAAAAACATAGATAAACATATGAAAACAAAAAAATGAAGGATATTATTACAATAAAACTAAAATATGTACAATTATTAATGAGCAAAGAGGGTGGTGGTAATGCCTGTCAGATGCCATGAGACCCACAATTAAACTTTCAAATGTGCAACCCATCCAGGGTTAAACAAAGTAAACAAATATAGTTTAGATCTATTTGTTGCTTTATTATTAGCAAGTGTAATTTTACCTGTTTCTATTAGACAATGTCAAATCCACCAAAACTACTTACCTATATGCTGCTAATAAACGAGAAAAAACAGAGTCTCCATCAAATATATACAAGTGATCCCAGCTGCATTCTGTTTCAAAATGCGCTATCTCCAGTCTAATGGTGCTATTGGGAGAATCGCTTTCAATAAGCCATGTACATTGCATATCCACACTGTAATTACCCGTGCCATCTATAATGAATCCGGATGGCCTGGTTAACCTGAAAATAAACAACATTCAATTTTACATGAAAATGTTTATTTTATCGCTTTAAATTCAGTTAGATTATGAGTACAAAAGTTGAAAAAAATGGGCAATGTCTGCACAAGTCCAATATTAAAGATACTGTGTAAAATTAAAAGTCATTCACTATAACCCTGAACTAATTTTGAACAAAAATTACAATATAAAAAAAGATCTATTCCTTCGAAAATTTAATGCTAATTTTTATATATACACAAGTAAATATGTATTAAATTACACCATAAACACTCAAATTAATAGTCTAACAAAGTTACATCAAATTAGTTAAAATTAACATACCTATACTCAACAAATCTTAAAATTATAGTACTGCATAACCCAAGAAGACATTGGAAAATGCATAACAGAAACAAAAATTTCTCAACAAAATCGAAATAAGATACATAATAAGAATTCTAAAAAGTGTGCAACCCCCAAGAAACATAAAGAATGGAAAAAGCCAACCCAAAATTGGAACTCTCAAGAACTTCAAATAAGCTACACGGATTTAGGGCTGTACGATAGCTAAACTAAGATTTTAAGGGTGCAACCTTTCTCTAAGCTGGTTGAGCAGAAATCAAAAAGGAGTCCCTCTTAAAATGTTTCAATTAGAAGAAAAAAAAGAAGAGAAAAAGAAAAAAATCTGAATAAAAAGCAAGACTAAAAATATCTGGAATATCCAGACGAAACTTTTCTGGACTGGTACATTTCATAATCCAATAGCAAAATATCCCACATAATGCCATAACAAAACACAAATTGGTCAGCATAAAAATTGAACTTTATTTTAATTTAATAGTTTAAAAACAGTGTAAATAAATATAACATCTAGAAAAATAGAGAATTATTTATGTGTATAAAAAAAAAAATGATTTTTTTTTATCAATTTATGAGAATGATCTAAAAAAAGGCACTATCTATTTTAAGCAACCGACAGAATAAATAAATTAAATGAAAAAATACTGTTACTTAATAGTTTTACTTTTATATGAAGTTTAAATGCTTCAATATTTAAACAATAATAACTATATACATATATTAACTCTTTAAGACCAGACGTATTTTTGTAACCATGGACTGAATGACGACTGTAACAAAAATGAATGGTATCTGCCATCTGATGAGAAAAATAGATCTGTTGAGATTCTGGAAACAATCGTTGCTTCTGGCATTTACAGCATACAACTCACCAGGAACCACCTCTTATAGGAGAAAGTAAAAAAAAAAAATGCACAAAATAAAGATAATTCTTTAAATGAAATTATGAATTTATTATTTATATAAATAAAAAGAAGTTAAAAAATTTCTTATAACTAGTGGTGTAGTGGAGCCAGAATGCATCAGAACGCCATTCAGGCACTGCTTATTTTTTTTAATGAGAAATAAGAAAAAAAAATATAAAATGCCTTCTTAAAATAGCATAATCTTTGTCTTATCATTACCCTTGAAAATATAATTTGTATTTCAAATTAATAAAAGTAATAAGCTACTGGAGAGCAAAGAAGGGAAGGGGTGTAGAATATAGTTTCAACATATACTCTTCATTTCAAAAACCCGAGACAGCACTTTTGGATGATTTTACTATAGAAAGGGGAGACGGACAATGAGTAAGATTAATGCTTTTCCGGAATTCTTTGTTAGGTCATGACCTTCCACTGATTAGGTGTTTTTTTTTTGTTAGTCTTTATAACAAATCAATAAATGAAAATAAAATGTTTCTATATACTGCTAAGTAAAATGTAAACATCTCCCCCTCCATTTTTCACTTTGCCTCTATTTTGGTGAAACTGACTGTACCTCGCACATGTGCAAAAGCACAGAGGGTTTCTGCATCTGAGAATGATCAGTACATTGTTTCATTGTTGATATTTTATTTCACAATTCCAGTAGCCAGATAAAACAATTATATGCTTTAAATATAAAAAAAATATTTTACTGTGCAGTGATCTGCTTACCTTTCCCCTATCACATGCTCCACTCAACTGTACCATGCAGGCCAGGGCATTCTGGTATTATAACTACAACACTGCTTATAACTTGGAACACATTTTATAAAATTTTTAGCATTATCAATTTTACCTGTCAAATTGGTGGTTATAATGCTATTACGATGCATACAATTTAAAATTAATAATAAAAAAAATCAAGACATGAATATTACTATTCTAATATGGTGGCCTATTTGTATTAAAATTAAATGAATTTCTGTTATCATAGATATTAGGGATGTAACGAATATTCGGCAACTATTCGGCCCTTTTGCCGAATACCAAGCAGATATTCGCCCGAATATATTCAGGATAACAGCTTTTTTTTTCAAATGTGCTTTTAAATACACATTTAGTAAAGAACATTGCAGAATTACATTTATTATCAAAAGATCTTCTAACATTTACCCAATTTTAAGTTGCATAGTACATAAGTGTATTTAATAACGTTACTTATAATCTATCATTGCAAAGCCTGAAATTATGATGCAAGAACAATAATTTTTCAGCATTTTCAGGAGGAAGTCTGTTGTTTTTTGTTCCATACTCATATAATACCAACTAGGGATGTAATGAATATTCAGTATTAGGCCTATTCATCCCTTTTTCCAAATATTGAGTCTGGCAAAATTCTAAACAGATATTCAGCAGAATAAATTGTTTTTTAAAAAATGTTATTTAAAATATGTTTAACAAAGAATGTGGCAGAATTACATTCCGTAACATTTATTATAATAATATAACATATTTCCAATTTTAAGTTGCATTGTACATAAAAGTATTTAATAATGTTGCACATCATTTATAGAAGTCTGTTTGATATGGTTTCATATATATTACCGGCTTCAAGAAATAAATGATCACTATATAATAATTCCAAGTGCCGAAAGATATTTTCTTGCAAATTTTTCTGCATTTTTTTCCCCCACCAATTAAGCGGACACTCCATCCTACCTATTAGAAGTTCTTTATCAAAATAGGAATTTACTTCTAGTAACTTTAATTTATTCATTCAATTTTCTTCTGTGTTTTTTCATTGTCATGTTCTGCAATGATGACTCTTTTATTTCTTTGAAGCAAGCCAAAATGAAGAGGGTTTCTAATTGCTTATTATTGGAATTAAGGTATTTAAAATATTACAAATATACATAAAAATATTAACATTTTTTTAAAGATACAAATGATAAAAACTCAGTTTTAATGAATCTTAAAATTTTTTCATTAAAATTTGAAATATATTTCATTTACAAGGAGAAGTGAAATGCTTTTAAAAATTTGATATTCGACCTGAAATTTGGCCAAATATTTGGCAAAATTACTATTTGTTACATCCCTAATAAATATTTGAGTAAATTTTGTTTTTAAATATCTAAATGTAAAGGTTTACAAGAACTGTATTTTGAGGATCGTTATTTGTAGCTAGTAGATTCAGATATTCAGGATAAAAGTCAATTGTAGATTTAAAATCTATCTGCTATTCAAATTTTACTAGGCCAACTATGTATCTAAAATATATGTAACACATAAGTATAAAAACTGAAAAATAAAATAATACAATCACAAATTACAAAAATAAAAAGGCGTAAATTATCGAAAGTATTTTAGTGTTCTTTATGATTCTTATTGTCAGGTGAGGAAAGAGTGAGGTAAAGTTAAAGAGTTTTGGTTTACATAAGCCATGAGGTTTGACATTCGTCATTACGATACAAAATTTTTATGACTCGGCCGCCCCCCCCCCCCCAGACCCGAATTCGCCACTGTTGTGCATTATTAATAATAAGACACTATGAAATACTAATACTTGAAATGAAATACTAAACTATACAGTAAACTGAGAATATCTATTTGATTATGTAAAAAAAGATTAATGTAATTTTTTAAAAAAATTAAAATTCTTGATGATAAAAAAGGATAAAATAATTACAATATCTTTTAAAAAAAACAAGTTTTTAATAAAATGTATTAAAAAAATACACCAGTCTAGACAAGAAGATTTTTAAAGCATGAAGCAATTCATAATGAATCGGAACTAGTTTTAGCATTGTGCTATAGCATCCTTGTTACTTTTCCCCCTTTCAATCCTAGGAAGACAAATTCTTCCATTCTAAACTGCCACAAGATCTAACCAAACCAAAAATCACATAAATCTACAATTTGTTTGCACATAAAGTAAAATTTTATATTTGCACAGGCTCTAACTTTTATTTCTAGATAGTTTCAAAGCATTACATTTGGACTGTGTTTTTCTCCCTACTTTCTAATGAATTTTAAAAAAGCTTGACAAAAAGTTTTTAGGTAAATAACAAAATAAAGTTACACATTAATGTGCATACCTATTTTCTATTTTTACTGAATTCTTCAATGCAAATTACCTAAATCCATTTTTCAAATCAATAAATCAATTATTTGAGTAAAATTTCTCAAATAATTCATTCTGAATGCATACTTGATATATTCAAGAACAGACCTAGAGATACTAACTTTTTCAAACGACTCCACAGTTCACAAAAATATGTAGCTACTTAACTGAAAACTTGGTTGTAGAAATCGCAAGTCATTTTTTTTTTTTTTTTTTCAAAAATGCATTTATGCTGTTTTCATATTCTAAAGGGGTATTTACATAATGAGTGTGTAAAATGTAACCATTTGTTTCTTTGTTCTTTTCTAAAAATACTACTTCCTTTTTTTTTTTTTTAATTTTAACCTTCAGAAAATGTTTTATTAAATGACTTCTCAGTAAACAAAGATTCAAAGACAAATATTCAAAATTTTTGCTGAAAAATTTACAAGAGTTTATTGAAAGAGTAAAAACTTTATATAAAGAAATACTGCAAAATATTTTAAGAGCTTCACTGACCACTGTAATTGTACTAATTTAATTTAACAAATTCTGAAGAATTGATTATTTTTTGTTGCACGTTTTAAAAGATTAACAAAAACATTGTGAAGTGTTTAAATGAAATTAAAATTTTGTTTCCATTTCTTAACCTTTAGATTACGGGTAAAAGAAGAGCTCAACCATCTCTTGCAACAAACAGGAAAGCATCTTTCTCGCTTATATGAAATAATTGGAAAATAAGGTCTGTTGTTTCCCCAAGCTGCCTGTAGAGTTACTATCCCCCTCCCTGCACCTTCATTTGCAATGAATCTGCCCACTGTACAAGGGATGACTGAATAGAATGAGGGAGTGAAATGATCAGCCAAGTGAATAGAGCAGACAGATTAGTTAAAGAGGGAGAATCAATTACAGGAACAGCAGTTGTAAAAGCAAAAATTCTGCTAGTGGAAAATCTACAGCACCCGTAAAGAAAAGGTTAAATTGATTAAAACAGACTCGTGGAAAAAATGTATGCATACCTTTCATATATCATGTAAAAATAATTACTCGGCACTTGAACAGAGCATCATTCCCACTTAAAAGTTAATAGAAATTCCTCAATTTTTTTCATAATATTTTCTTAGATTTCCTTTACATTTATCTCTATAAAGAAGAAAATAGTCACCAATATTATAAAAATCAAGTAACATGCATACCTAGGGTTACCATAATTAGTTCAGTTGAAATTCGGACATGCGGGGGGAGGGGATTGGAGGGTCTTGGGGTCAAAAGTACAAAATTCTAAAAGCTGCCTACCAAAGACATCTTTCATAACACTAGCACAGTGTTTAAGGAAGTGGAAAAAAAATTTAAGATGTCAGAATACAAAGAAGATGCAATTTTTATTAACATTTGTAATTCAAAATTATATTAATAAAAAACAAAACTGTCGAGACTTTTAATTTTCAGTTTGAACTGGGGCATGGATAAGGAGGCTTATCCACTTTCTCATCAACAATGGAGGTAAACAGTGTGCATTCGGTTGCATTGGTGGAATGAGTCAGCTTTTTCGAATACGTTAGATTTTCTCAACTGCAGCCAAATTTTTCTCTCCACGCATTAACTGGTGTAAATCCAGACACTAGTTCGGACATGAGCTTGAAATCTGGACGTATGGTAACCTCATGCATACCATTAAACAAATAAATACTACTCTTTTTTTATTAATATAGAATGATTAGATAATCTTAAAAATTATTAAAATCTTTAATACAACAAAACAGACTTGGTGATTTTTTATCATTTTTCAAAACAAAGTTCTGAATCTTCATTCTTGCCCTAAAAAGTAAGGCAAAAAAAAAAAAAACGGAGAAGTAAGTATCTTAACTAAAAAAAGCTCAGTCTGTAGAACTTCTTACAGTTAGTTATTTTATTTATAATCACTGAAGCATGCATATTCATGACCTAAATGTATCACATAGCAGGAAAATAAAAAATGTAAGAAAAAAATTTTAATGGAACTTTTTTCTCTTTAGAATTCAATATAAAAAAACTGACAAAAACATAATAGATATTAATTTTTTTTTATCCGTGTTATTAATTTGCTTTGTTTGCCTTGATATACTAAAATGGATATCATGGTTAAATTTTTCCTTGTTTTATATAAACTGTTTATAAAAAAATTCAGTAATAATTTTGATTAATCATTTCATACTTTTTCAAATGACAGAAATTTGTCTTTTATTAAAAGCAATTTTGTCCTTGAAATCATGATTTAACAAAGTGCTTTAAATTTCATTAAAAAATTTATATACAATAATATATAGAACACTACCCACATACACCCGTGCCTGTAACCATTATGGCTACTGAACGGTTGAATGGGTATGGAAAACATATGTAAAATATTAAAAACTATAAAACCTGTACTTTTCATCATAATTTCCACACTTCCATAATTTAGTATAAAATCTTTGAAACTATTGTAAATTTGTAATTCTCAATAGACCTACTAATAAAATAAAGCGAGTCATAATTAAGAGAGTAATGCTATTTACAGCTATAGTGGGAAAATGTATACATTAAAATGTTTGTTTAAATAAGCTAACAAACTATGGCATAAATGAAATAATTTACCTGTTCTCAAGACAAGAAAACAGGTTTATTATTTTTAAAGCTAATAAACAAATACAAATTTCAACACAAAAAAAAATCAGCAATTATCACAAGCTTCCAACTATTTACATAAAATTAATAAGCAAGCAATTCCAAGCATCATCAGGTAACAATGACTCATTCATTATTCTACTATTTCATATATCTCCATTTGTACAACTTCAGGAAGATATGTTTCAGAAACTGAATGATAAAAAAAAAAAAAATCCAATCAACTCATCATGGATATATGACAAAAGCTGTTACAAAATTACCTATTTAACAAACAATTTTTTCCCCTCATCTGTGTGTAGTATCATACCTCACACTCACCAGATCTTGGTTACTTAATAATTCAAAAAATACTTCGTAATTTTTTTTCTCATGAGAAACTAATTTCAATTAAAAATACTTAAAAAGAGGTTTTGTAATGAAAATTTATTTAAATTAATCGGATAAGCCACCAAATAATTTCAGATTAAGGCAAATAGGACCCCAATCGCAAGTTGTTTACATCTACCTTTTGACAATTATAACAACGTTCAGGCCGTATTTCATCAGCCAGAATAAGACATTTTTGTCACAATTTTAGGAAATCGTCACAACAGTTACGAAAGGACTAAATGAACTAAAGAGAGCTAGAAAATTTGGACATAAACAAATCTGAACGACTATGCAACATATAAACAAAGACATTTCCTACTTGACATTTGTAACTTTTATAGAATAATACTTCGCCGCACAACAGAATCGTCAAAAAGGGCTATAAAAACGTTGCAATTGTATTATATTGACAATTTTGAGAAGAAATGCTGTTAAAAAACAAGTTTTTGTAACATCTGATGCACCATAACCAAGATGTTTCCTGTATTCTCAGACAATGGATAAGAGAATTTCATAGACACAATAAATATATTTTTTATGATCACTATATGAAATATAATACTTTAAATAAATTAGAACTTACTTAACCCGACCACCACACCGATGACATCCATTCCCTTGCCACCCCTGATCACAAACGCAACGGCCTTCTCTGCAAACTCCGTGAACGCATTGTACATCGTGACATTGATAGGAAGCTACTGCGGCAGTTTCGACAGAAATTAAGATACAAAATATTAAGTTCACAAATAAATATGCATATTTAAAGATATCACACAGCTTTAGTTTTCTTCCATGCGTAGAGAAAACCATTAAAATTTCCATCATCGCCCTTCCATTTCTGCACTATACTGTTCAGCATATTCTTACACCAAAACACTCGCCTAAGTAGCCAAATTGTAGCAAGTGTCGCCAAGTTTACATCCGTAAATCAACTGCAGCCATACACTTTGGTAAAAGCAGAGCATTATTTTCCGATATTCGATTAATATTTCTTAAAATATAAACCTTTAAAATATCATTTTATTAGATATATTGAACAAGCATATTTTCTAAAAATATTTCATACACTTTTCCATTATTTCCCAACTAAATTAGAAAAATTTAATATTTTTGTCGCTGTTGAATTTGAGACTAAAATAAATTTTTGTGATAACGAATTTACTATCACAAGGTTTCATGTCGTTCCTGTTCTTAACTACTTTTATTATTTCATGTAGCATTTCTAGGGCTTCATCGGAAAACACGGAAGAAGACGACGGCAAAGGGTTTGCTGTAAAAATAGAGTACATTTAATACAGCGATAAAGTGCCAAATGTGATTTCATATCGCATCATTTAAATGACTTCCGCGGATCTTCGGATGGTAGAGGACGCCACAATCGAAATTTGACACGTCAAGTTCAACAACTTGGAGAAAAAGGCTGATGACCGATCAAAAACACGGAACACCTGAAAGTGAAAATTACCGGTTAACCTGTTTTAAATACCCTGATATGAAATCGGACATCGTTTGGGATTTATTCTCTTTGTTAAATCTCTTTCTCACTTTTCTGTCAGAAACTGCATGGAGAGTGTACTGGCATGCCTTCTTTGCCATTAAATATGCTCTGTTTAACTTTATTTATGAGTGCACATCAACAGCCTGTTAATAATAATAATAAAAAAAATCCTGTCATTTATAATAATCAATGGTCAAGATATTGCAGTCAAAGACAGACAAAAGTATTCAAACATTAAACAAGTTAAAAGTCTTAAATTGTTACAATGAAAGAGTCAAAAGCTGTTCACAGTGTAAAATATATATATATTTAATCCATTGGGAAAGTTCTATTCTATGCTAATCTTATAACCAGGGGTGGCGCCAGAGGGGGGAACGGGGATGCTGTGCTTCCCCCTCCCCCATCGGGGAAAATTTTTGTTCGGGGTATTCAACTGTAGTTGATAAATAATAATCTGGCTAAAATCTGAGACCAATTTCATTACACTCGTCCCCCCCATACAGCAGGTCGGGCAAATTCTAGAGCCATTCCTGCTTATAACTTGGGTTTTTTTTTCCGTACAAGTAAAAGTAAATATTCTGTGATAGTTGAATAATTCTTTGTTTTGTCAATACCAATACCAACCCAAATACTTGAATGCAGAGAGGTTATAGAATTATTATTTAGGTAACCTCTATTATCTCAATCAGAAATTAAATTTAATTTAACAAAAAAATAAAGCCGTGAAATTAAATTTAATAATTCTTAATTATTTGAGAACAAAAATTTTTGAATAAAAACTTAGAGTAATTTAATTGAGAATTTTCAATGTAAAAATTTTAGTTGAAATGTGATTATTATGAGAACCTTAATGCTCATCTTCCTAGAGTCGCTGCGAAATAAACGAGGTGTAAAAAGAAATGTTATGATGATGAACGGTTGGTTTATATGTCAAGGAAAAGTAAAATTTTGTGACATTTTTTACATGCTTCCGGTCTCTAGAGTTATATTTTATAATTAAAATATCCCTCTTTTTTGTGGTCTTAACTTATATCTTTGAATTACGCATATGAATTGATAGAAATGGAATATCTCTTGTCAGTAGCTTAGAGAAGGGTGGTAAAGGGGTTGTGGATGCCTTGGAGGAGGGTTGGGAGTGCCATGGAGGCAATACTTTTGTGTTTATTTTATGTTTTTAAAGCCAGAAGTCGACGAATGAGACAGGGAGGAGGGGTGGGAATAAATACCTAGGCCTCTGGTCGCTATTTTTTTCGCTATGCCGTTGTCTCCTTAGAGTATACTACCCTAACATAACTTTTTCTACCTATGAACCTCTATCTACCGCAGCAATGAGCAACTTCGTTATTCGTACAATGCCAATTTACAATATAGCCATCTATATCAGAAAACTATTCAGATGAATTTAAAAGTATTCACGGTATATATATATTTTGAAACACTGTTCTGAAAAAAAGAACTGCATCATATTCTGAACTGATTAATCAAAAATCCCTCGTCACAGAACATTTAAATAAAAATTATTGTAAGAGCATTGTATTTTGTTAAACTTTGTCATAACTGTTAAACTTTCTGCAATATTAAACTTTATTGTACTCCAATTAATATTTTGTAGTTATGAAAATCATTTCATTATTGCTATTTATAAAAAATAGCAAACTGAATCATATCTTACCGTTGAAAAGGTGCAAAATTATATTGATTATCATAAAGATAAAACGATAGGACGTAATATATGTAATAAATCCATTTTATCTGCGCCTTTCAAAGAATAATTACTATAATTTCTGCTGTCTCAGCTGGGTCGGCTGTTCGCGAGCCTATTTAAAACAGAAAATCAGCAATTACTTATCTATTGCATTCCTCCTAATTGGCGGTATTCCCTGCTTCAGAGTTATGCTAAAGCCAGCCGCAAATTTGACACTCTCTTCCTGCAATTGGACACTCATTGGTGGTATGTACAATTTCGCGCTCCAAAATGGTCATGGCCTGGGACCACTTAAAATATCTAAAAATATTAATCTAATATTTTATCTCTATTTAAGTAACTCTATTAATCTACCAGTATAAAAACAGGTGTAGTGGAGACGGAACGCCGTCCAGGCACAGCTTTTTTTAAAACTAGAAATAAATAAGAAAAAAATTGTAAAAACCTCCTTAAAACGGCGCGATTTTTGTCACCCAAGTTAGAACGTTCCGGCACTGCTTGCTTTGCGTCTACACCATTGTTTAAAAACCGTTTGAAGGCTACTTTTAATATTTTTTGGGATGACTAACGATTTACTAACACCAAAATCTTGGCATATATATGTTGGATTCATACACATTCATTTTTAACCTTGTAGGTCGCTCAGACATTCTGTCACAATATTCCACACTTTATTCAAACTTAAAAGCAGTAGGCACACACCATAAGTGATGAAAGAGAAGAATAAGACTAGCGTCTTCTTGGAATTTTAGGTCCAGGATCCTTCAGTTGGCTTTCTCTGCCCTTGTTAAGAGTATCTGGTATATTTTTAATATCTTCAAAAGATATTGAGGAAGATTTTTCTGTGTAACGAATCCTGTAACTTTCAACGAGTGAAGTGTATAAATAGGAAGAAAATTCCGTTTTTCTTTATCTAATTAAAATCAAACGGTATTTGAGAAAATTAAATTGTATGCAAACATTTTTTTAAATATAATTATAATGCTGTAACACAATGTTGTTTAGCTCCAAAATGCAGCGAGGGCTAATAGCAGGCAATGGATGTGAATGACAAAAACAAAATAACTTTTAGATAGTGCATAGGTCAATCAAGCATGATACATAAATTAGCAACAAATTTTTGCCTGTCGAACAATATTTGGTAGGCCCGTATCTCGTTTTTATCTGCGTTTGCGCAAACCTTGAAGAGAAATATTTGAGGCTATCAGTTTCCGAAAACAATTTTCTCATTTTATATAATCATAAATTCTACTTAGATAAAAAAAAAAAATATGTCCGCAAATTTCGATAGGAGAAACATATTTTACTTTATCTAGACATTGTGACAAGGTTAAGAGGACAAGTTTACAGAGCTTGTTAAAAACTAAAATAAAATTATAAGTATGCTATTTTTGAACAGGATTTCAGTATTTATATCAAAACTTGTCTGTTACAGAATAATTTATAAAGTGTACTTTATGACAGATTAAGTAATCCTTCATATTCCATTCAGTTTATTAAGTGAGCTCTTCATTGCTGCAAACTTACTAACAGCATAACAATAATGACAACGTGAATTTACATTGTAGAATTATACAGCAATAACAAACTTACACATCATTGTTCTTTGCTGAGGAACATGCGACTAGCACCTTCGCTAAGTGTCTGACCCGCGTTGCAGCTGGTCTGCATCAAATTAATTGTAACAACGAATCAATGCATGAATTTCAAGTCCGTTCACATTTTTATAAATAAACTAGAAAAGTTCAAGCTAAATAATCTTAAAGGCGTTTATAAATCTATCGCCAAGGGGGGTGGGCTCATGGATTTTATTTTAGTCCTATTTGCAATGAAATGTTTTATAGGCGAACCAATAGGCCTGTAATTTAAATGCCGAAGAAATAGTTGAAAAATTAAATGATACAACTTTAATTTATTGATTGATGAATTGTGAAATAGACTTTTAAGGTAATTCTTGCTTACTTAGTCATTGGCATGTATAAAGCACTACAAATAGTGAGTGAGTTGTGCAAGAACATTTAATATTTTGTTAATTTAACATAAGATATTAGTTTTTCTTCAAGTGTTTAAAGCTTGATAAGCAGCCTCCCTTAGAAGCAATGGCTTGATTGGATTGTCTGGTCTTTAAAAGCGGGCAATGTTGGCTCGAATCGTAATTCTGTCGGTTGTTTAATGCGTATACACATCTGTTGCCCTCTAAATCTGACCTCTTGTTGTGTCAAACCTACCCCTGGTGTGGTGCGGAAGCTTGGAGAGGTGGGTGGCAACTCAGGTGTCGTTATCTGACCGCAGTTCAAAATTACGAGGTCCGTCCCAAACTGGACCTTATGTTTCTCCGAAACGAAATGTTAATATAACTGAACTAAACTCTTTTTCTTTTCCTTGGAATAAAAATCTCAGACATTCAATGATATGTAGTGTAAATTTTAAAACACATCCAAGTAGAAAGTTTCCTGTGAGAGTGGTTCGTAAAACTGCAGATTTTATTGATTTAAAGCTTGATTTCTATAATAAGGCGAAATCTAAAAGTATCTAAGACATCACAGCTGATGACATTTAACATTACAATTTTCAGTTTCAAATTATTTGCAAATTAAATGCTTTTAAAAAATATTCGGCAATAACCTAGATTTTTTCCTAACATTAGCACTTTTATCGTGTTGATCAGAAATTTACGAGCAGAAAAATGAATTTAACTTAACGAAATAGATAAAAACAAGTGAGACTTTATTATTATTTATGTACTATTATTGATAATAACAATTTTTCTACTTCAACTATGTTTTGAATCCAAGCCACCTATTGTACAGCAAAATGGGATTTTGTTGCACAGAATAAAAAAGAAATGAATTTTAGTTTTGGTTCGTGAAAACTGCGAGTTTCAAGGAACTAGAGAAAAAAAGGTTAAAATAAGTTAAGGTAGTGCTTAGACTTACAAACTCGAGTAGTTTATTAAAACTCGTGTTCAGTTTCAAGTTTTACAGATAAGTTCAATTAGATAAACTTTACTTTTTGAAGCTAGGCGAGGGCTACTTAGGGACGGAGCTCGCGATTTTGAAAAATGCTCAGATAACGAGGACGACATCTGAGCTGGCACATCTCTTTGCGAACAACCACATCGGACCTGCGAGAGGTCGTTTGACTCGTGCGGATTTAATGTGCACCAGACCCGCGTACACAGCAGATTTTTGATGGAGTCGGGTCTCGAACCCGAAATTCTGCCATCAAATCATCGCGGCTCTCTTACTTTGCAGAAATAAGGTATTGCGAAAATAATCTAAAAAGCATAAGGTAAATTCCATTTCTCCGTTGACTGGTAAACGCTCTAAACCCTTTGGGTGAGTGGATCGACGAGGGCTGATAAATAAGGTAAATTCTACATAAAGGAGTATCAGATGTAGATTATGGAATTAATATTTATTTGTTAGAAAAGCGTTTGGTGTGAGTAAATTTTTCCAAAAGAACGCGCATTTTTCTTAAAAAAACAGAAAACATTTCCATGTACTTTGGAAAATAAAATTGTTTAAATTTCTTTTTATATAAGTCGCATGAGTTATTGTTAATGGTTTTTTAAAAATTATTTTGTTTTGTATATCGAACTAGAATAAAGAGTGTTTAAATCGTTCTCGATATTTAACCACGATTCAAACTTATAAGGTCCAACCCAAAATGGCCCTTGTATAGCTTCAAAATGGAATGGCAATCTAGCTAAACTAATAAAATGCTATGCATTATAAAACCCTAGGTTTGGAGTGGAGAAATTACTTAGAATGATCTAAAAGTGCTCAAAAATTAAATGTCATGCCCAGAGTAAATCGAATCAACTATACTGGACTGTCAGTTACCATCTTCAGTGACGTAGCGACCGGGGGACAAGAGGGTATAGATACCCCGGGCACCAGTCTTAGGAGGAGACCATGGAATCAAAACATTACTGCCTTTTTAAAGTAAAATATGATAAGGGGGTATAAAAATAATTTCATTCTCCGTGTGCCATTTATTCTTGCTAAGTCATTAATGACGGCTGGGGTAAAAAAATATCATATTATGACCGGGCGCCATTGGCCATGGTGACAAATCATTCGTGCGTTTATGTCACTTTTTAAAGCCTTATCCAGAGGAGAAAAATGGCGTATACCGAGAGCCGTTCACACAAGCTAAACCACTAATGATGATTGGAGGGGGGGGGCGAAAAAATCATATTATGTCCCGGGTGCCACTTACCCTCGCTACGCCACTGCTGATCTTCATAAAATATCCTGGCAATCCCATAGTGACATAGATTGAAAGCAATCGTTTTCCTACAATTTACAAAAAATGCACACCTGAAGTAGATAGTTTTTTCAACATACAGCCTTAACTTAATTTCCATCATGCAGTGAACCCATAGATAACTTAAATGATTTGACAATATATTTGCACGATGTAATTTCATTTCGACTTGGAGGACACCACACTCTTAACCATTACCTTAAAACATTTTTGATATTTTATTTATCGAAAAGAAGTCTTATTTTTGGACGTTGCCAGTAAATTGCGAAGTTGAGCAATGAAATTTTGTAAATGCTTTAAAGTAATGTTTATTCAGTCAGTAGCACACTCCAGTGATCATTATTCTGTACATCACGTTTGTGCCAAAATACAGTGAAGTGGAAAAATGATGAAACAGAAAAATCTTCCGCACGCTTTCCTCTATCGAAATCGCCATTATGAGCAAAGAACTTTGAATTAGTTGACCCAAAAGCGAGTTTTGTCCTCGTTGAACACAAAGGAAGGATAACTGGTTTTCACTTGTCTTTCAAAAGAGCGGCTTTCCTAAATACGTTTGGCAATGAAAAAATCAGGAAAGAAAAGTATATTTGCACAAATTAATTCGTAGTTTCCTACGCAAAAACTTTAATTTGGACCATTTAAAATTATTTATCATTTTCAATTCTAATTTTTATTGAAAATACAGTCCTTGCTCTATTCAAACCTTATATCAAACAATCAACTTCATCCCTTGAATTTGTTATTTAATTTCAGTTGAACTTCAGTTTTTCTACTGAAAGCTTTTTATAATGCGCATTCAAACAACTTTTATGTTTCTTTCTTTCAAATGTTTTTAATATTTGAGAGAGTCAATGTAAAGCACATCCACACTTCTAATCATATGTTGATGAATTTATTGGTTATTGGTAAAAAGTGTTTCTTTTCTTCATTATGTTTTTTAAAAAATACAGATGTGTTTCTTTGTGGTGTTGCCAATAAATTTTTATTTTGTTATTTTAGTCTTCAGAATTTTTAATTGTGTTGTATTAGTCACTTGATATGTCTAGTGATGCGTTCACAACTAAGCATTAAATAAGATTTGGAGACAATACTTGAACCAAGATTAGATTAGATGTTAAATTGCATTCAGAAAGTCATATGTATCTAAAATTTTCATTCACTTTTATAGGCAATATTTTTATAGTAGAGTTTATTTTAATCATACCTTTATCAGTGATTTTTGTTGAATTATCACCAACTTCTGACGAAATTTGGAATTTTAAATAATTAAAAACAAAATTCTTTTGTGTTATTTATGAGTATTTATTTATTTTTAGGGATACATTAAATTTTTGTATTAACTGGATGTATTTTTTTTCATATTTTGGCTTCAATAATTAATAATTTTAAACATTTTGATTTGTTATGCCCTTCCCCCTTTGTTATATCGTTCCCCTCTGTCGCAGTAATATAGCAATGTAGATTTTTATAATGACTATGGTTGTCCTGTTCTTAGGCTCATGAAATCAGTATGATTGACAATTTCAACTTAATATTATACAAGGAAAGAAATTTTTTAATTAAATATTTTTTTATATTTTGTATGCTACAAAGAATCAATATTTAGATGTTTTCTGTACCCAAAATTTGGACTCCTCTTCGAAGTATCAGCTTGTACTTGAACCGTATTCTTTCTTGCTTAGGTCTCAGTGACGTATCGAGGATAAATGGCGCCCGAGGCGTAATATGATTTTTTCGCCCCTTGCCGTCATCAGTGCCTTAACAAGTGTAAATGGCGCCCGGGCATGTTATATTTTCTCGCCCCCTCATCAGATTTAGGTTTTAAAAGTTCCTTAAGCACACTAAGATTTTGTCTCCGTATCGCCCTCTAAGGCTGCCCCCAGAGCATCTGTGCATCACCCCTGCTCCATTGCTACGCCACTGAAAGGTGGCCCTCAATTCTTCTGTGCAGGTCGGTACTTCGAGGAGGAGCAGAAACATGATGGTATAAACAGCGACAATGAATGATTGTTGTAAACTTACTCGTAAAATAAATCTGGAGGATGAAATTCTGCACTTCTATCAAATTTCTCTTCTTTATATTTTTCTTTACTTGAACTACCTCGTAGCTCTATCCTTAGCTAATGAGCTGAACTGGATCGCCAGATAACATTGCTGGAAATAACAGTCTCGTTTGGGGACAGCCTATTTATTTATATTTATAAAAAAACAAATTGGAATCTGAAAGTAATAGGATATTTTAACCCTCTATTTACCGAATTAACCTACCATCAACTTTTCAATTTCATTTTTTGGCATCATTAGATACGTTTTAATTCAGAATAACCCCAGGAAAGATGAATTTTTTAATGAAATTGAATTTAGGAAGGAATTTTTTAATTAAACAAAATAATTTAATTAATTTGATTAGTAATTAAAAATTTTAATTTTTGCCTTCATGTGCTATCTGTCGGAACTACATTCCTCGCGTTTTTGTGAATACTGTGAGGAAAGACGGTCAAATTACGAAGATATAAGCTTGAATAAAGTAGTACTTGTAAGTACCTGTCGGGAAATAAAGGGTTCAACTATTACCACTTTTAGTACTAGGATAAGAAAGAATTGCCCCAAATGAGTCAATTTAAATGAAGTCCAACCACTTCAATTCAGGACACAAATTGTTATCTGACGTTGTAAATTATTACCAAATAACCCAAAAAATATTTACTGTTTCTCTAACTTTTAAAATAACTGACTATCTTCAAATGTATGTGAATAGGAAAATTGCAGGACAATATAATTCCGAAAATGGAGTTTGAAAGCAATCATAAAGTAGAATATTACAGTGAAATAGTATATTGGGGAGATAAAACTATTTCCTTTTAACATAAAGAATAAATGTATTTAATGATGCAATTAAAAGGTCTATGCTGAAATGTGTAGCTGAATTTATATGGGAAGAAATATAGTTTCAAGGTTTTTCCCTCTTTTGGTGAAAATAGGGTGCAGATAGGGTGTTTCTAAGGATAGTGAATAAATTACCTCTGTTTGTTGTTTATTTTTATGTATCAGCCACATGGTAGCACAGTCACGCATTCAATTCAGGGCTCAAACTGTTATCTAACGTTATAAATTATTACTCTGTTAACCAAAACGCTTACTACTTCTACACAAACCACTTTTACTTCTTCTACATATCTAACTTTTAAATTCACTGTCGTCAAATATACATCAGTTGGAAAATTACAAGGCAATTAAATTCCGAGAAACGAGTTGAAAAGCAATCTTAAAGTTAGAATATAACTACGTACAAACAACACTAGCAAAATAAAATTATTCCGTTTTAAATTGTATATAAATTTATTTAATGATACTGTTAAAGGTTCTATGCTGAATTTCTGTGGAAAGAAATGCATATTCAAGGCTTTTTCCTCCTTTGGAAAAAGCTTCAAAAGCAGAGAATACATTAGTGTATTTTCTATTATGTATTAGTTGCGGAGGAACAGAGTCTCACATTTCAGATCGAAGGACCGCGGATTCCAGACCGACTCCACCGAAGACCAGCCATTTATATATGATACTAGGCCGCGGTGGGTAAGGTCTCAGCTTCGGGACCAGAGGGTTTCAGGTTCGAAACTCGATTCAACTGAATATCCGCCGTGTATGTGGGCATGTTGCACGCTAAATCATACGTAACGGGCCAAACGCCCTCCCGCTGGTGTGGAAGTTTGGAGAGAAGGTGCCGCCATCCAATCATAGTTCAAAATAACTAAATTCGACAGTCTTTGAGCAGTTTCAAATTGTGATGCTTATTTTACAAATAATCCCATGTGAATCGAATCTGTTAATCTCCATATCTTATCATTCCTAGCCTTTACTTAATGCACTTTTCATGTTAATCTCAAAATCATATTTATCTCGATTTCTGAAGCGAAGAACCACTTGGAATTTTGATGATTACATTTTCAAGAATTTTAAATAATAATGAGCCTAACCACATGAATAATAAGCCTAACCACATTCCTTGACTCTCAGATTATAACGGTATCGATTGCTCTATAGTGGAATGTAGGACATTCACAAATATAGATATATAAAATGCAGCAGAATATTAAACTATGAGAATGGTGAAAATAAGTAGGTATATTTACCAAAAACTATAATAAGCGCAGGAAAGTTCCTGGGTGTATTGATAATGTTTCTAAAGTCAGGTGCGGTTATTAAAATTAGAATGGCTTTGTAGCTTTCAGATTTTATCAAACTTTCTAAAAACTACTTGCATTTTGCTAAGAAAAACATTAAAAAAATTCCTTATTCATTCCGATGCTAGTAACTGTTAGGAAATCGTTTTATCACATAAATTAAGAAGAAGAACTAAAAACAAAATACTTCAAATAAAATACGTAAAAATTCAACGTACGTAAATACGTAATTGTTTCAACTTGTTTCTTTAGGAGTTGTTTTTTCGTTTGTCAAAGAAATCGAATCAGAGAATTTTACTGAATTTGATTAACCCGTTGATTTAAGATTCATTTTGAGATGATTGCGTCAGGGTTCCAATAACGTCAGTACACTGAATTGAAGGTCAGTGGCTCTCATGATGCATTATTTTAAATGGCTTTTGTGGATTGCCGAGCATTCAGCTGACCAAATGTGACCTTCTTTTTAAATGGCACACTTTACAAAGCACGATATTCAATGTTTACATAACTCTGATTGATTAGTTAAGACTATTTGTTCCTGTAAAAGTTCCCGTACTTTGAGCTGCAATTCTTTATCTTCTGAATAGGTGGGTAGAAAAATTGTTCTGTTACAAAACGCGCTTTCAGCTTGAACAAATAATACGAGTGAGGTCAATAAACTGAAACCTTTTACATTACAGGTGCTGCTTTACATTAATTGGTAAGAACTATCAATAATATAATTTCTTCTGAGAACGAATACTTATAGCTTTAAATAAAACTAAAAGAAAATATATATATTAATTCGTAGAGCTGTTTCAGATGGATTGAGCCTATTATATAAATGATATTAAAAAATCCAATAATAAATAAAATGAAAAAAATCGTAAGATTACAGCTTCAAAGAAAATATGAATGAGATTAATGTTTTCACATAAAAACACTTTACGTATCTACTAGAACAAAAACGACATATTTATAAAATAACTTAAAGACAGATAGGTTATAGGGGGGGGGG
>BGPR01007170.1:0-30612 GCA_013235015.1 Araneus ventricosus | reverse complement strand
GCGTAAAATAATTTTCATGATTCTTGGAATCATTAATCTTCATTTGGCTCCTAGCCGAGTCAAGACTGGAAAGATATGTGAAAGCTAATGGGTATAGGGTCGGCCGAACAAAAGCGGGGCATGGTGCAAAGTTGACTTACGGGACCTTGAAGCAAATTTCGTACACCAAAATTATATCGCTATTGCTACTTATTACATTTCACAATTTGGTATAGTAAGGACGTAAGCAATGAGTGATAATGGTAAATAATTGAATTATTTTTATGAAGTTAACATTTTAGTCAAACAAACATCGTTTATATATCAGATAACAAAGATAATTTATTAATAAACTTATAAAATAGAATTTGGTGTGCGACTTACTAGAATACGGTTACAATATGCGACTTTCGTTTCATTTTCTTACTTCTTTATAGCAAATTCATTTATAATATAATCATAATTTAGTTTTTTTGGTTAGTTCAGATTCGATGGATAAAATGGCTAAGGAAGTTAACACTTTCTAAGACCGTGGGAAATATACTTCCCACCAAGTTCATCAATTATAAATGAATGTTTTAAGGTTGGCGTAAGTTCTCGCCAAATTTTTCGATGAAACAAAAATCTGGATGTTCCAATTTCTTATCTCAAACCATAACGAAGTGTCTTGACTTGATAATTAATTATTAATTAATAAAATTAATTAAGAAAAAAATGTCATCCAATAAGCTAAATGAATTTCTTTTCTTAAATTAATATCAATACGAAAGTGATTTTATTATACCACTACTAGAAAAAGTGGTCTTATAAAGGGTTAATCGTTATTGACTAATGCTAGATCTCAAATAAATTTTTATTATTTTCAGTCTTGAGAAAAATCTATATAATTTGGTAATGTCTATATAATTTTCTGAAAAGGAACAATATTTGGATACAATTCAAATAAATAATTTTTATCTCTTTCGAGACTGACGGAACATCTGCATACATTCAAACCAATGCAATTTTTTAAAAAATTGGTCTTGACAGGGTTGAGTAAATATTGTATTATTTGTTATAATGAGATCCTGGGAGACAAAACTCGGCGACAAATTTTGATTTCATTTAAGATATCAATGCAATTAATTAAAGATATCAGTCAGCGGCTGGGCTTTGTGAGTTCAGACCCTCTCGGACCGGCTTCGCGTTAATAGAAAGAATATTTCGCCACGGATATGCGAAGAAAACCTTTGAACTCATCAGGAAAACAATTAATTAAAAATCAATAAAAAAGGGCGTTTCGACCGTCCTTATTTAAAATAAGAGAGAAATGTTCCAGTTATTACCACAAAAAATTTGAAAATAACGAAATTAGTATCTCGGATGCATGATTTTTAGCTTTTAAACGCGTTTTACCTTTAAATTCTTCATGTTTGTATAAGTGGAATTTTGTAATCGATTTTTCACTCACTTCTGGATGTACTAGAGTTCTGAAATGTCGTACAGTCATTGTATCCCGGCGACGATACAATATTTTAATAATTTTGGAGCTCTTAATTATTAATTAATGTATTAATTTAACTAAATATCGATTTTGTACAGTTGGCGCCATCTAGTAGTCATTTTGAGAAATGTTAATTTTTAGATTCCACAATATTTATAATCATGAATTATGCATGTATTAAAGAATAGAAAGTAGAAAATAATAAAAATAAAAGATTTTTAAATAAACTTTTATTAGTGTAATAAAAATTAAAAAATATTTTTGTTTTTATCGAAAAGCAAGCAATTAAGTTTAGCTTTAGTTATGGATGAGTTTTCTGTTTTGTTTACTTACATTAAAAACCATGAATTTATTTTCATTACTTTTGGATTTCCGCTTTGAAGATTCCATTGACTTAGCATTACACCGGAATTACGTAGTTAAGGCATTTTAACGTAAATAAACAGAACAGAAAACTCGTCCATTGTAACGACCCGTTTAGAATCAAGACAAGTGCTATTTGGGGCGGACATCATAATTGTGAATAGCTGTCAGATGAAGAGGACGACAGCTGAACTGACACCCCTTCTCCAAGCTTCCGCGCCACAGCATCGGGAGGATGTTTGCACCACATCATCAGATTCTGCTTACCTATGCGACGGATCTTCAGTGGAATCGGGTTTCGAACCTTGAGACTCGAAGCCGAGACTTTACCACTAAGTCACCGCGGTCCTCAAGAAATTAAGACACAAGGGATATCATAAGAAACAAATTCCTGGACATTCATAAAAAAGTTTAAATAGGTTATAAATGTGATTAAAATTCTAATTTACATAGAGTATTTCTGTAAGAATATCACCCTTTTACGGTTTGTTTTTACATCCATATTTTTTATTAAAAATTAATTAAAGTAAGAAATTAAGAATATAATTAGAAAATAAGAGTTACTATTGGAATAAAAATATTACTAATGCGAACTAGAATATTTAATATCCTAGTAGAATATTGAATATATATTTTTTTTGTCCTACGGACATCAGAAACGATTCTACGGACAAATCCGTGGGAAAAATTATCTAAAACAACAGCATATTAAATAAGAAATTTTCTACTTTAAATTTTGAAATTCAGGCTTCAAAGAGCATTGAGGCTCTATTACGACTACATGAATACCAAATTTCTGGGCTGTAAGTGCGATAGATTCGTCTGGACACGCACACAAACACTTTCTTTTATAAGTATAGATTCATTGCTTGAATGCTATATAATCATAGATTTGTGTAATATTCTTACTATTATTCAGTATGATTAATGGAAAAAATAAGGCCTCCTCCTCAAAAAATTATGGTGCAAAAAACTTTTTTATTTTTTTCGTATTGAAAGTTATAGAAATCACTCCTTTACATTTTACCTAAGTTTTCGTTATCTATGTAGAGCATTTACACTTCATACGCCTATTTAATCATATGCTCATATCATAATAAAGCACGGATAAGACCACAAAATTAGATTTTATTCATTAAAATATTAATCTAATTTTAAAACTGAATATAGACAAACCATTCTCTGTATTTTTAATACTATTTTGCTCACTTTCAATCTGAATGGATTAAATACAACAGAATTTAACAAGATTTTTAACTAAATTAGAAACAATTGAAACATGTGTTTCATTCAATGATAATTAAAATAATACAATCACTCAGATTAACTTTCTCGCATCTACTGCGAACTTTATACTGCTAATTTCAACACTATGGTAAGCGCACTTGATTCATAGCACGCTTGCTTATATGTAAGTCCATCGTCTATAGCAGTGGTCAGCTAACTCATTAATCAAAAGAGCCAAAGATCAGCAGTACAACGATTAAGATTTCTTTTTGAGAGCCAAATTCTTTTTAAGAACCATGTTTTTGGGAGTCAGTTTAAACTAGCTACTAACATTTAATAAAAATAGATATTATAATAATCGAACTTAGGGGCTGTCCATAAATGATGTCACACTTTTTTTCAATATTTTTGACCCCCTCCCCCCATTTGTCACAAAGTGTCACACTTTACGATACCCTCTCCCCCCCCCTTGTCACATGTCACGCTATATTACATAAACATATATTTGCAGTTCAGAAACAAAGCAGTACTTTATAGATCATATATCAAATTTTATTTTTAAACTTGTGTAACTTTAACTATGTGTTTTAATGACATTTGTGAGCATAACAACAATAATAATAATTATATGTGTACTTATTTTGTATGAAATAAGATTAAGGTTTGCAACAAAAAAAACCTAATTAATATACAATAGTAATAAAATATTAATATAAAAGAGCAATTGAAAAAACTAGTATTTTGGAATTTGATATATTTTGCTTTAAATCTTATCTTTACTTTATGAACACAAAATACTCTTAAACAGATTGAATTAAAAAAAAATCGCCTCAATAAGATCAACCTTGTTTGTGCCACTACCAGTTCTACCACTCACCCAGGTGGGGAGACGTATCTTTTGTTGGACATTTCAAGGATGTGACAGGGGGAGGTTTTCTTCTAATGGTGAAGAATTTCTGCTGCTACCATAGTCTCAGAACCTACTCTGAATGCATTTTTCGAAAAGAAAGGAATATAAGTGAGAAAAAAAATCACATGAAAGTTGTTTTAGCCCCGATTAAAAAAATACCCCCAAATTCTGGTAATTTCAAAATAACTTCAAAATTTAATCTGCTGACTTTAAATGTTTTTATTTTACCAAAATGTGTGATGTCACACTTCTTGTTATCCCCTCCCTCCCCCTTGTCACAAACTGTCACAATTTCCAGAGCCCCCTTCCCCCGCTCCAAGCGTGACATCATTTGTGGACGGCCCCGTATGTCAAAATCGATTCGTGGCAGAGCCGCGGTTTGCCGGCCACTGGTCTATAGAATTATTACTGCTTGATGGAAATGCAACTACCGCAATATTAATGTATGTCAGTGCTCTCCAACAGCAATCATTCCCGAAAATTATTAGATTGCTTTTCCACTTAGAGAAACAAAACAAAAAAATTAAATAAATAAAACTCGCGTGGAATTCTTAAAATAAAAAATGACAAACACACGTCCCACATTCCTTATGTGCTCGTATGTATTCTTTTTTTAATAATTTTAGATGTCAGGTCACTCAAATTTTCTAGTACGGAAGTAAAAAATTGCATTCTATGAACTACAAAAGCAACCTGTGAGTTCATATACGTGCTTCTTAAATGAAAGCAAATAAGTAAGAAATAAGTTTTTTATTCCTCAAGCAGTGCTTGGTGTTCCTTTTAGCTTTTAACAAACTTTCTCTTAAATTTTGTATTTTTCTCCCCCTTCTTTTTACTTATTTATTTATATTTATTTATCTTTGCTTCGCACTATTTGCCAAAAAGTTGTTTGAGCAATGAATTTATCGAATTATTTTAAAGAATTATGGCAAAGCAGTAAAGTATATTTTTTCTTTGTCATTTTTCTCCTTATCTTTTTTTCAAGTTAATGCCATGACGATGTAACAAAAATTTCTCATTAAATAGAATACTGCGTAAAAGAATTAACCACTTTACTGTCACATCCTTTGTCATATGTGCATTCAATTATCTCACTTTTAAATTTATAAGCTAAAACTAAGTGATTCTTAGACGCTATAATTCAACACAAAAATTACGGGGAATCCGTAAACTTCTCAAATGTTGTATAAACTCTCAATTGAGTCATTACAGCAATATACTCGAAAAACAGAAGGTCTCATTGTGTTAAATAGTAAAGAAAACAAAACAGTTGAAGTTTTAAACAGAATTGAAATGGTAGAATATATTTAAGTTGTGAAGAGGTGGAATCAGTAAAAAAATAGCACTTTTTTGTTTGGTTTAAGGGATTCGAATAAAATCTAGGATCACAGTGCTTTCTGAACATTAAAAAAATTTCATAACATAACTTCACCACCAGGCAAGATTTATTCCCTTTCATAATAATTAGCTAAGATTTTATATAATAAGTCAAACACTGAAATTAACTGATTTCTACCTCTACGGAATCGAAAGGTTTTCTTCTTACGTTTGTTTTAAAAATAAATAAATAAACTGTTGAACCGTAATTCACACGGAAGAATAAAGCTTCTCTACGAAATAAAAAGATCGAAATTTTTATTGCTCAATGATTTTGTTAAGATTACATGATTCAGAATAGTCGATCTACTTTTTTTTGCCAAGGGAAGAAAACCAAATTTTAACCTTCAAAATGAAACTGAGAAATTATGACGAAGTTTAGCGCGCAACTTATACCAATTAAACATGTAGAAGGTTTATTTTCCTTTTAACTGATTAAATGTTTCATCAGTGCATACATAAGTAATTTGCATTTCTCAAATATTTAGTATTCTAGGTGAAACTGTCTGGTTCATTGAACTAAAGCCAGTCACCATTTCTTTTTGTGCCACCAGTAGAAAGAATTTAATTTCTCTCAATTTACTTCAGTTAGCCACTGAAATACAAGATAAATACAAAAGGCAAAGCCATTCACGGTTAATTGTAACTTTGTTATTTGGAGCAGAAAATTAAGAAAACTGGCTGAATGTCATGGTGAATGCCCAGGCATGAATACCCAGAGCTCTATAACAATAAATTCTAGTAAAAATTGCACTCTGTCATCGGTGTAGAGGAGAGGTGTCTTATCAATGAAGATACAGCAGATTACCAGGAAAAAATCTGCATTTGCACCTTACATGGAGCGCAAAATTAAAATGTACGCCATATGTTATGAAAGCATTATGTCTCCCTACGTAGAAATCTACAACAGCTTTAATACTAATATTTCATGATTCTGTAGTACAAGTCATATTTAGCGCAGTCCTATCTTGGAGACCGCCCATTTGGATGCAAAATCATTAACAGAAGCGGCACGGCATTAACAAGGCAACAATATGGCCCTCCCAATAAACGTATTTTTTTAAATTCTATAATGTCGTCATTCTAAATGTCAAACAAACTTTTACTTAGAAATATGTATGATTTACCAGCAAATATGACTTAATAGTATTAAGGCGAGAATTTTTAAACTCCAGCTATATTTAAAATTATATAGTGGTCTTAATGAAATTAAAATAAATTTTAAAAATATATGACTTTTTCTCTAGTCTATTAAAATATTTTTATGTTTTTTCCCTTCACGATCTCGCTTTTGCGCCACCTCGGATTTCGGCGCCACGGGCAGTTACCCGGGCCTCAGGCTGCCTCTGATCATTAAAAATGGAGAGTGTTCCAAAAAAGCATTAAATGAAAAATGGTAGACGTTCCTGTGTATATAAGATCAAAAGTCTTGCATAATGATGTCAAAACTAAACCTGTTTAGGACCATATGAAAATAATTTCGATCCCATTATTATCTGCCAAAATTCCTCAAAATCGCAACAAATAGCAGCGTACGGTCCATCAACTCACAAAAAGGGTCCAACCATACTAATTGGGTTTCAAAATATCCCTGTTTTCAAGAAACGTCGAGATGTATTCATAGCATATACTTTCATGGAATCTTAGACTCACAGACCTTAGTAACTCAAAGGCCTTTCTATTTAGGCCTCCTAAAAGCTCCCGAGAATTTTTTCCTTGAAACTGAAAACCTAAATTAGCATCAATAACCCTTAAAAGTTTTATTAGCAACTTTATATGACTGCCCTGGATTTCTTTTTTATCCTTCGAGCATTGTAAGCTGTTAATATAACCACGAAGTTGCACAATTAATGATAATGTGAGGTTAAAATTTATACACAAATTATACCTCGGCAAGATGCCTTTCTTCACTTTGTATAATCTCCCTCTCTAAGTTAAATTCACATTCACAGCACAGAAAACTTAATTCAAATCAATATTATTCAAATTCAAAGAAGGTTCTGGACCATTCAGATTTTTCAGCTTTTTTCGTTACTTCTTGTTTAAGTAGCTGTTTGTGGAATGGCAAGCAGGTTTCACTTCCTTCTAATCCCGTCGATCGTTGTTTTTCTTTGGAAGTTATATAAGAAAGTTTCAAGTGAAAAGGATGTTGGAAGAGCATTTTTTTGATTAAATTGTTTCAAAATTTCGGTTAAGTTGTTAAAAATACGAAGCAATCTACCAGAACCAAAACAACATTATAAACTTCCTAAAACTTCAGGAAATAGACGAAAATATATGACGGGCCATTTTTTGAGCCTGCTTAAGTGGCAAATTTTCTTTTTTCGCTGTATTGAACAATGCCTTCAACTATGAGCAATTTTTTTTTTTCGCATCCTGTTTTCAGGACCATGGTTTGAAAATATGACTATTAGTTATTTTTAATGGCATAAAAAATCGTAATGTTAAAATAAATGGCATAAAATATGAATGTTAATATTTTGCTGATTTTAAAACTAAACTTCGATTAATATTCAATGTAATAAATTTCAGGTGCAACATTTTTCCCCACGTATTCTAAACTTCCAGTGAAGTTTAACTACAACACATTTTCCTATTATATTTTTAACTGCATCTCTGTGTGCATTTTAAAAGTTTCACTGTTTCCTTAAAACTGCCGTTTATTTACTAAAAATCAATTTTTCTTCCTTTTTCATTTAATTATAAAGAGTAAACTGATTGAATTATAACTTTCATTTAAAATTCTCGTATAAATTTTGTGATACATCAAATGCACTTATTTTTATGGGTTTATTGCTTTCTCACGTAACGTCTTGAAAATGTAAATCATTTGACAACATATTCGCTGTGTATACTTCAATCCATTTCTTTGTTCTCTAATTAAGCAATCACGCGAATAATCATAAATTGGTAAAAGCTGCTGTTCGTTTACATAATCGCCGTTCTCAAATTGTGTAAGAAATAATTGTGCCTCGTTAAAATGTTAAGCAGCTTATGTAAAAATTTTTGACTAGTATAACAATTTGTGATATTTTTAGAAAACCGAAAATGTATTGTCTTCGCATAAAATACATCAAAAGAACAACATTATAAAATTAATTCCCAGTTTTCGCGTGTTCAAGAACTTTGATCAGTGGCGGCGATTGGGTTGAAAAAGAAGGGGGTACTAATGCTAAATTTATAGATTTATAAATATCTAAAAGCACCCGAGAGTATAGAGGTAGACAGCAAAATTTAAAAATTTAGCAGCAAAATTAGCTAACTTTCCCGGACATTAATACTTTTCAATAATTCTTAGTTTTAGGCAGCTAAAATGAAATAAAAATATAATTTTTCCAGCAAAAAGTAGGGGGAAACTGCCTTCCCTCGTCCCCCCCCCGACTCGCCGCCACTGACTATGATAATTAAATTTACTTCACAGAATCTCAGAAAACGAGGAAATGAACACAAATGAAAGTTTATTAATGCAAAAAATAATACATGAAATCAGATACAGACGATCTAAGGATTCCAACGCTAAAAATTACAACTCGTACAAGTGCAGATGGTGCAGCCCGTTAAAAAAGTAACCGAACACTGCTCGTTTCTAAAGAACTAATCGCCCATTAAAATCAAGAATTTCTGTCATCTTAGAAAAATGGTCTCTAAAAGTATATGTAATTTTTGTTTATGCAAGGGGCCATTTTCATACAAAAATTCGCATTAGTTCCAATTTTTCGAATGGTAACAAAATGGTTTCAAATAGTAATGGATTAGGAATACGAATTCAAATTTTCCAGATTAAATTCGCCGAAAGCATGTAACATTTCGTTGTTCCAAAGCAGCGGATGATGAATTGTGAGCAGTTCAAATGTAGTTCTTCTCATGTTAAATGAAGGCTGCTGTTTTTTCAACATATCTTTAGATAATTGATTACAACACTTTTTGTTTTATATTAACCCGCTATATAACGCAAATCAAAAATGAGATTTTTCATATTTAAAGCAAAATTTTACAATTCTAATTAATTATTAAGCTTATATTTAAAAATTTGAAAACGAAAACATATAAAACATTTTAATGCCAATCGAAAAGCAACAGCTAAAAAACCGTTTTGGAAAATTTCATCCATTTCCGTTCAGTAGTTCCGAAGATATACAGAGAAATTCTGAAGCGTTCAGAATTCCTCTATTTTCACTCTTTGGGGGGAGGGTCGTCTCAACTTAACATATGGATTAGCTGGGAGAAAAATATTTTTTTTTTTTAAATTTAATATAATAAATCTATGAATGAATTAAATACAAGTTTTACGCTTTGATATATTGCCATTTTCAAAAGTGAAATAGAAATTTTTAAATGTATGAATCTATTTTTTTCTTATTAATGATTCTTTCATGTAACCAGCGGGAGTGTACTTCCCTATATTTTCTTGAAAACTGACACGATATGACGCTTTCTGTTTCTTTCTTCTTTTGAGAGTTTATCCCCGCGACCAGCGGCCTAGTGCAGGGCTTTAGGTGGAGCCAGTGGGGCAGAGCCCCCTATCGGGGATGCTGTACCTCCCGTAGGGGAAAATTTTTGTACCCCGTTCACGCAACGGGGTCTTTAACTAGTTAATAAATAAAGATCTGACTCAAATTCGAGACCAATTTCATTACACTCCTCCCCCCGTACAGCAAATCGCGCCCCCCTTTTCGGGGAGACCATGCCCCCCCCCCTCGTCGGGCACTCCTGGTGTAGTGAAGCCGGAACGCAGTTCCGGTACTGCTTTTTTTTTACAAGAAATAAATAGCAAAAAATTGTGAAAACGTCCTTAAAACAGCGCGATTTTTGCCACCCAGATGAGAGAGTTCCGGTACTGCATTCAGAGTGTACGGGCAGTGTTTATTTTACGACTACACCACTGCCCGAGACGTACCGCAAAGATAAAACCCGAAAGTAATTAACATGCGGGACGGCGCAAGGTGAACGCCGCGTACACGGACGTTATGTGCGTCGTAGTATAAAGATGGACATTCACGAGCGCTCCTCTCCACCCCATTTGGAGAACCTCACACCAAAACCCATCATCAATGCGAATATCCAATGAGAATTGGACTGTTGTGGTCCAAAAGTTTGGAAATACAACGTCATTCGTTTTCCATTTGGTGCATTCGGTCATTAAACTAAAATAGGATCCTGGAGAAGGGAAGCTACGCTCGTTTACAAAAGCGAACACCACAAAATGGGGGAGGGGGACTGAAGCTCTCTCGGGAAAGCGGAGCGGGGGCCATTTTGAAAGCGAGAGGAGATGTAGGTACAGTAGTCCTAGAGTGAAGTGATCGATAGTTGTTTGGTTTGCATGTAGCCTCCATGGATGACCCTCCTAAATGAATGGGCTGAAAATTGGAACGATGTGATGCAAAGAGTTTCAAATGGTGTGAAGCTCAGCGTTCGTGAATTTCCGGCTTATAGTCCAGTCAGGAAGAAAAAATAGAAAAAGAAAATGGTGCAGTTTTGAAATTTGGCACAGTTGTTGGGGGTAGTGTTCTAAACGACATACTAAAAGTCTCCGCCGGTGGGGATGCGCGGGAGGTACAGGGGGTTTAAAGGGGGGCATTTTCAGTTTCTCTTAAATATCTCGAAAACTATAGGTTCTATCGTAAACACTCAATGAAAAAATTAAACTACATGAAATTTTCTACAAAAAAATCCTACATTGTTTTTGTAGCATCAATAGTTTAGAATATACAGGGGTATTTAAAAGTGAATATTTCTAAAATTCCTTATTGTAATGGTAAAATCGATTAAAAGTGCTGAATCAACAACCCTCATAATAACCTCATGCCTATATAATAATTATACAAGAGTAGTATTACATGTGTCGTAGGCGGGTAATAACCCATTTGATGAACAATTATGCTCCCTTCCTCCCCTCACATCCGTCTGATTCCTCAAGTAGTTCAGAAAGTGAAAGTCATGTCAGTGAAGAAGAACCCATCGATAAGCAATTCAAGCTTGTCCATAAACTCAAATTTAACAGACAAATTCACCCACCCCACAGTTCCAGACCTTTGACTTCGAAGAAACTGAAAGGTGCAGCGACTCTTCTCAGTAACAGATTCAACCCGATTGCAGGTGATGAAGATACAGATCTCGATATGAGCGATGTAAATGAAATTGTTGAAAATGCACTCAAGGATGCCAAAAATAACCCAAGCCCGCCTACCTCTCCTTCAAAATCACCCACTAAGGCTTCAAATTACTAGCATACGCTAAACGTATTACTATTAATCACACACTCCTACAAGTGCACTAAATATATCTAGTCGCAACAAAATCATAAAAAGGATATCTCTTTTAAAAATAGTCGATTAGCAGCTTTCTCGTTTTCTGTTAAGGCTTACAATTCCAGGAACCGAAATTCGCAGCTGAAGCTTTTGCCGACCCCTCATGTAGGTTTCAATAAATCGTACTACAATGAGTTCAAAGACTAACCTATCAAGATCGTTCTCATAAATGCTTATTCTTTCTTTATCTATGAATGGGAAAACATGTTTCACATATGTTCCCCAGTAAGAGATGAATCAATAATCACACACATCCGCAACTGTGCAACACTGTGTCTCCCCTTTTCATGAAAAATGCCTTTTTACCTAAAAAGGGATTTTGGTATCTTTCTAATATCTATTTCCTAGAGCTAATTGTATTTTTCGCTGTTCGTGACAATTTTTCGAGTGATGTATTTTTGCTGTTGAAATAATTCTTTTATTTGAAGCGTGGTTGATCATTTTTTTTTATTATGTATTATATTTTATAGCCTAAAACTAAATTAAAATGATCCGGACATACCTAAATGAAATGGAAACTTTGCATTGTTTTAAAACATGCAGATTTAAGGGCTCATTCATCTACACAAGTAAATCAAATCACAAAACTTCACTAATTAGCAATTTAAAAGAAACCAAGCGATAACACTGCAAAAAGTGTATATCATTCAGGATTCAAAAAAATTCAATTTCAACATGAAGTTTAAAAGAATTTTGACGAGAGAACCAAGAATATCAAGTTGTTTGAAAAAAAATCAGTAGTAAAATAACATTACTTACGCTCATTTAAACTTCACCTGGTTTTTGAATTTTTTAAAAATATTTAATTATGTGATTGTTTCTGAATTATTTTATTTTGTTAATATATGGGTATGAGAAAACCGAGATTAATTTTCTTACTTCTTATTCTCTTCAATTTTTTTCCCTTACTTACATTAACCTTTTCAGGGATGGTTTATTTCTACTAAACCACATCTTAAAATAGTTTTTTCTTTGGTAGGCAGAATCTTTTGGTGGTCTAGCAGTGAAAATAAATTCTGATAACTAATAGAGACAATAAATGGCACCACGAGTTCTAATCTTTTCGTGTGAATTTATACTTTGAGGAAATTAGTTACAGAGGAAGAAACGAGGAAATTTTTCAAACATAGAGGGACCAGTAAAATTTTTCTGCTTACAAGAAGCCGCGAATGAAAAAAATATATTCTGATTAATCCTATTCAGGTCCATTTCAAACAATATATATAACTTACTTCGATAAAATCTACGTCTAAAAATGATACTAATTTGGTGACCATCAATTAAATTCTCATAAAATGAAACTTTTACATATGCAGTATAAATAAACATGTGTATGAAGAATTTCTCAAAATTGAAATATTTGCTGTCAATTCTGTTTGACCGACAGTGTACTAAATATCATGCGACAATTTAACATGTTATTACTGATGCCGAAATCAGATATATTAACTTATTTACAAGAGAAATTAAGATAATCTAAACAAAGTATTTAAAAGAAAAAATCTTAAATTACAAAAATAGTAAGTTATATAATGACAGGTTATATACAGTATTTAGAGAAAAACTCCAAAAACACTCCGATTTTATTTTTTGGGGAGTGGTGTCTACAATCGCTATAGGATTTTTATATGAAAATAAAAACTATAATTTGTACTACGTGACAATAAATAAATAAACATAGAAATGCAGTGGCGTAGCTGCAACTTTTGCCACTCGGTGCGAAGTTGCAACATGCCGCCCTTCTTTTACAAGTTAAGTAAACTTCAAAATAAAAAATATATATTCCAGGGAATTTTTTTTAAAAAAATAACGCAATTCGTCATTTGAAGCCCTCGATCTCTGCAGATAGGTTGCGAAATCGCGCGTTCAACACCAATCTTTGTTTTATACATTGGCAATTTATCGAAAAAAAGGCGAAAAATATTAATTAATCACAACAGATATTTTTTTATGTATACAATGATTGAACTAGTGACGCTGCTCTTAGTTATAAAAACTGTCTTCCTACCTGTTCCTAAACTGTCTTCCTACATGTCTGATTTTGTCACCTCTTTCTAAGTGCCGCCGGGGGCCCAATAGCCCCCCCCCCCCACCTAATTTTCCCACTGAATCCATGAAGAACGTTGTAAATAATTGAAATATTCACAGATACTTACGTGTTATTGCGCACAGCACTAAATACAGTAGCAGAAATAAACCATTTAATAAACTCGAAACGCTGGCATTAACAGGAAGACAGTATTACACTATAGAGAAATATTGCTTAAATTTTTCGTTAAATTATACGAATGCATTTGTTATATTTATCAAGCATACAGTTAGAAAATTTCGTTCTTTGTCCTAAAATAATAAGTAAACTATTTTTCCTGAATAATAATGCGATGGTGGTGCAGAGTGTGGCAGCAGTTCTTACGATGATATAACAAGGAGCCACAATTTTGAGAAGACTAATTTTATTAAAAACATTTAAAACTGATGAATGAACTCAATTCGAGTTCATAAAGAAAAATATCATCATGATAATCCATCATAATAAGACATTACTCCAATTCTGCTATATATACTTATGCAAGAACTAAACATTCCAGTCTTTGGAATGACGTCTTAACAAACCAAGGTTCAAATCCTCTTCTTCACCAAAAGCAGATAAAACGAACATTATGCAAATGTAAAGAACAGAAATTGAAGTTTCGTCCAACAATGGCCCTCCTCTTCACATTTTACATCTATTATGAAATTAAATTTTACCTGCAACACTTTAATTTTATATATATATAAGTTCAAGGGTAAGCAGGCTTTAACTAAAAACTTAGTTTTTGCATCTAATAAGAATATGCAATGTATTTAAACTATAAACTTTAAATATGCAATAAAAATACACATGAAATACAAAAATATGCAAGTAATATCAAAATTTATCATTATACATGTACAAAAACAATTCATATTTTATATATACAATCCTTAAATTTCTGCAATTCAAATTTATTTAGGGGTTTTGTAAAAATATCAGAAAATTCAATTTACTTTGAATATATTTAATATCAAACAGTTCTTGATGTATTAAATCTCCAACAAAGAGCAATTTGATATCAATATGTTTTGTTCTATAATTTTCAATATGTGATTTTACGAAGTCAATAGCAGCTTGGTTATCTACAAATAAAGTAGGCTTTACATTTCTTAGTGACACCAAGTTAAATTCCACACATTCTGTTAAAATACGTTCTAGCCATATTAATTCTTTAGCGGTTTCAGTTAATGCTACAAATTCCGATTCCATGGAACTTAAATCTATTTTTGCTTAAAAGATCGCCAAGTGACTGGAACTTGGTCAATGAATACAATTTGTCCATTCATACATATACGATCATCACGGTTATTTGCAAAATCAACATCAGAATATGCAGTTAAATTCAAATCTTGAATATTTAAAAGATTTAGTCTTAAATCTTTAGTTATATTTATGTATCCTAAAAGTTCCAACAAACCTTTCCAATGTGTAATACCAGGATTTTCCTGAAACTGGGAGAAAATGTTTATCGCATAAGAAATATCGGGTCTAGTTCGTCCGGCTAGGAATGATAAACTACCGACAAGACTTCTATATGGAATTTTAGACATTTCTTCCAATTCACTATTATTTTGAGGACACTGGGTCTTTGAGAAAATTACGCCTTTGGAAATGGGTAATGATGAAACAGGGAATTTGTATTTTTCGTATGATTTACAGAGTTTACATATATATTCCGATTGATGTATATACAAATTTATATTATCCTCTAAAAATTCAACACCAAGTAACCTTTTAGTTTTATTTAATATCTTTAAGTCAAACTTCCGTTTTAAAAGATTTACGGCTTTATAAATCCAACTTTGCGTTTTCCCAAATAGAATTATATCATCTACGTATAATAGTAGAACTACATATTTATTAAAAACATAAGCGCCATTACAGCAATTGAACTTTTTAAATCCCAACTCCCCTAATGTTCTATGAATCTCGAAATACCATGTTCTACCACTCTGATGTAGACCATACAATGCCTTTTGAAGCCGACAAACCAAATTTGGGTTCTGCTCAAAACCAGGTGGTTGTTTCATGAATATTTGTTCTTTAAGTGGGGCGTAAAGATAAGCACATTTGACATCACATTGCAGGTGTAGCCATTTGTTAAGACAAACTAATATTGCAAAGAAAAATCTGATTATACCAAAGTTTACTACGGGACTATAAACCTCATCAAAAGATTCACCTTTCCTTTGTTTGAAACCTTGGGCAAACGAGACGAGCTTTAAAACATTTAATCTTATTTTTATCATCTCGCTTAATTGAAAAAACCCAACGGCATCCCGAAACTTTTGATTTATTTGTCAATTCTTGCGATTCCCAAACTTTTCTGTCCTTCATGGTTTGCAGTTCCTCCTGCATGGCTTCTAACCATTTATCTTTATAACGCGATTTTATAGCTTGATCATAATTTTTGGGAATAACAATATTCTCATAGTCATTCTGATGACATACTGCTACTGCTTTCATAATTTCCACTAACTATTCCAGAATAGTTATCAGTTGCTTTAAAATTAAAAATATCGAGTTGAAATTTTAATTTGTTTTCAAAACAATAATCTTTAACTTCTTGAAGCGACCTTAAACGTTGTTTTTTACCTTCCTCATAGTAGTAAATGTTTGTTCGTTTCCCATCAGTCCTGGGAACGGGCTTTCGAATCCAGTTTACCACTTCTTCACTAAAGGATTTAGATTCACTGTCGCTTTCATCAGAGGATTTAGATTCTCTATCAATTTCATAAAGGAAGATTTCATTATTATCGATATACGATGAAGTTCTTAGAGGAATTTTATTTGTAACATAATCAGGGTCCAGGACAGCTTCCACTCGTTCAAATTTTTGAATCTAATTTTACCGATGTTGATTCATCAAATCTTATATTTATTGTTTCTATTACTTTACGAGATTCCGGTAACCATATCCTATATCCCTTAGTTTGCAGATCATATCCAACTAATATCCCCGATTTCGATCTCATATTTAACTTCTTTCTTAGTTGTTTAGGGGTATGGACAAAAGCTTTACACCCATAAGGTTTAAGATGTTTTATTGAAGGTCGTTTTCCTCCATACAACTCGAATGGTGTTTTACATTGATTCGAATGACAAATTCTATTCCAAGTATATACAAAATGCAAAAGAGCTTCAGACCAAAAACCTTCACCTAAACCACTATCCTTCAATAAGACATTTATTCCATCAACAGCAGTGTAGTTAAATCTTTCACTTGCACCGTTCTGCCGAGGTGTATAAGTATTGGTTCTTTCATGTTTTATACCCAACTCGTCACAAAAATTGTGAAATTGCTCATTTATAAATTCCAAGCCGTTATCAGTGCGAATGCATTTAATTTTTCAATCCAAAAACCTTTCAGCACGTTTTTGAAATCTACTAAAAGTATTAAAAACGTCAGATTTAGTTTTTAATGGATAAGCAAATACTCTACGACTATAGTCATCTATAATTGTCAAGAAATACCCGTGTCCATGTATTGATGCTTTAGGAAACGGACCACTAAGATCCATATGGATTAATTCCAGGGGTTTCTTAGAACGAATTTTCTTAATAGACTTAAAACTAATGCTCTTCCCTTTTGCTTCCTTACAGGGTTCACACACATCAATATTGCTCTTTAATTTAGGTAATCCTTTCACATAATTCAGGTTGCTAGTAGTTTTAATATGATCTACATTTATACGAGCTAATCTCTTATGCCAAGTATTAATATTCTCAGCACAAAATGAAACATTCTTACGGGTCTATTCTGGTACCCCCGGTTGGGTTGGGAGACGTCATTTTTTCCGCACGTTAACAACGGGAAAAGTGACGTCTCCCAATCCAACCGCGGGTACCAGAATAGACCCGTAAATATTGACACTTTTAGAATTCTGAACATTACATTTAGATACACAAGGATATTCAGGAAAGACATAATATAAGCCATTAATTAATTTAACTGTGAACAATAATTCATTGTTACTATGGAAAACATTAATTTTTCCTTTAGAACCTTTAAAACTAGCTCCGTTTTTATCAAAACAGGGTCCTGATAATAAATTTTTCCTCAATTCCGGAGCGTAAGCAACATTAGAAAGTTTTATTTGTACATTACCAATTTTAAGATGCACAGTTCCTTTACCTTTTATTGGGGTAGTTATATTGTCCACTGCTCCAACTAGAGTTTGGTTGTTCACTGGTTCAAATTTCGAGAACAGGTCCTTGTCACAACAAAAATGTGTAGTCGCTGCCGAGTCCAAGATCCATCCTCCTTCAGAACTAGAAACTGCTTCCAATAAGTAGTTGGTTCTCACTTCGGAGCTTGTGTGACGATTCGGAACAGAGTCCTGGGAGACTTTCTTTCTAGATGGTTGCTTCGGGTTTCCTCTCTTAAACTTGGTTTCCTTGCTTGAAGATCTCTGAACGGGAAATGCGACTTCTTTCTGGATCAGACTTTGCTTTACTCGCCATTGGAACTGTAACTTGGTCAGTTACTCGTTGTCGAAGTCTCGCTTCCTCTGCTAGTATCTCCTCCAAAACATTTGGAAATTTAAAATCCTTGTCTTCCCATCTATAAACAGTTTGGATAATATTCTCATATTCAGTTGGCAAGTACCTCATTAGTTGAAAACATTGGTCCAAGTCCTCAACTGGATGGCCAGCTTCTCGGAGCTGCTCTATTATTCGGGAAAGTTTACTTGCGTAAAGTCCAATATTTTCATCTGGTTCAATTACAGTTGAGAAAAACTCGTGCTTAAGAGCCATTACCCTAGCTCTGGAGCCTGGTTGGCAGTGAATTTTCAACTTCTTCCATGCTTCAGCCCCATTTGTTAATCCTTCGATAATAGTTCGGTACTGGGGACTTGCATTCATATATATTGTAGTATAGGCTCTGTTAAACCGCAAGTTGAATTCTTTAAGCTTCCTTGCGTCGATCTCATCTCCTCCTTTAACAACAGGAGCTGCCTCTCTTTCAGCAACAATGTCCCAGCAGTCTCTCTCCAGCAATAAAACCTTGATATCAGAGCACCAGGTAGCATAATTTGTGTTATCAAGAGGCTTGATCAAAAAGTTCATAGACTCCATCTTAAGAAAAGTTTAGCTGGAGGTACAGACAGACCCTCCTACTAAAGACTCCTTGACTACAATAAAAGTCAACGTAAGGGCATTTCCATGAGGCCCATAGCCACTTCATGGTGGTGCAGAGTGTGGCAGCAGTTTTTACGATGATATAACAAGGAGCCACAATTTTGAGAAGACTAATTTTATTAAAAACATTTAAAACTGAACTCAATTCGAGTTCATAAAGAAAAATATCATCATGATAATCCATCATAATAAGACATTACTCCAATTCTGCTATATATACTTATGCAAGAGCTAAACATTCCCGTCTTTGGAATGGCGTCATAACAAACCAAGGTTCAAATCCTCTTCTTCACCAAAAGCAGATAAAAAAGAACATTATGCAAATGTGAAGAACAGAAATTGAAGTTTCGAATGAAAAAAAGTTTAGCAAGATTTTTTTTATAAACTAAAAGAAATAACAAGTGACAAGTGTTATATGTTAACACCAGGGCCGGCCTTTAGTCGATTGGACCAATTTCTCCAAATAGGACCCCGCTCAAAAGTGCATTGTACTCAAACTTATTCAAATTAAAATGAAGTATAAATGTGATTTCAAAATATTATCCCCAGGAAATTTTTCACGCTTTTAAATTCATTTACAAACCAATTTTTCTTGGAGCCGGCTGACAGTTTCAGAAGTCAACAATTGTAATTTTCTTTATAGGTTTCTGTGTTTTCATTAGCTAAATACGTTCGTTCTTTGTGTTCCTCAGCGATCATGAATAAATAACTTTATACGACTCTTAATTCCCTCGAGAACTTAATTGTTTTATAATGCATCCAATCATAAAAGCAATAAAAAATTTATCATTTCTTCAATTTTTATAAAATTTAAGTTTTAAGTAAGTAAAGTTATTATTTTAAACTTATTAAAACTTTTAAAATAATTATTATTTTATTTATTAAAATTTCACATTGTTTATGTACTTATATATTATTTATTAAAACTTAAATATATCGGGGTTATCCCAAATGTTTCAATTTGGGTCCCGCATTTAGTAAGGTCGGTCCTTGTTAACAGCTAGCACACACAGAAATGCACGGCTGAGATAGTAAACAAAAAATAAAGATAAGAACTCAATCAATCTTTGTCACTCCAAAAGAGAGGGAGGAGCTTCAGATGTGTATCCTTCCGCCGAATAGGAGGAGTTTTGCAAAGTGGGGGAAATCGCAAATTTATTTTCAGATTCTTTTTTTAAAAATTCAGCTTTTATACATTTAAAAAAAATTAAAATATGCATCGTAAGTTACTTTTATTTTACCTATGCTTGAAAATTTTCTAAAAATGTTTAAAACCCGAAATTGAAGTTTAGCGACTTTTGAAAAATATTTAAAAATACTTTAAGCTGACAGAAAAAAAGTCCCTATGTCAAAACATGCATTTTTATTTCTTCTATCAAATGTACTTGATTGCATCCAAAAAAACGAGATAGAAAGCCAGAAAAGGTGTAAGTATTAATCTCCATATTATAGCATTACGCTCTGAAATTGTAGGTGGCGTGTACACGGCAGCCTTAAGAAGGGAGGAGATGTGGTGTCTAAAGCTTGTGCGACACAAGTTAAATGTATCTGAACCCGAACGGTGTTCGACTCTCGGCGAGAGTTTGTTTATGACTGTGTGTATCAGGAAGGGTAGAATGTTATGCATGCCTCAGTATAACGATCTGTGTAATTATCTAAATGTGTTGTGCTGTTTATGTGTAATGAATGCCCCAGTAAATATGTGTGAACCAAATGAAGCTCATTATTTAATGCATCCATGACGCAACAATTCTGCCTTCTTCTACTCATTCATACGTTTAATGCTACATACTTCCATACCAGTGGCGTAACTATAACTTTTGCCGCCCGGGGCAAACTTGCAACATGCGACCTTCCTTTCAAGCTATCTAGGGCACATAAAATAAAAGGAAGTAAATTCCAGGGGAAAAAAATTTTATTACTGATTTAATAGAGATAGGTTTCGAAATCGCGCTTCCACCTCCAGTCTTTCTTTCAAATATCGGCAATTTACCGACTAAAGATGAAATTTACGAATTTATTAAATTAGTTATTTTTTATGAACACAATTTTTGAGGTAGTGCCGCTTCTCTTCTTAGTTATAAAATTATTTTCCTGCATGTCTGATTTTACCACCCCCTTTAAACTGCTGCCCGGGCCGGACCATTCCCCCTTTATCTACGCCACTGTTTAGTACTTTATACAGAATTTTGTTTCCTTGCTTTTTTTATCAATTAGAGATTTCACAAAACTTTGCACCAACCGCGATCGGCTCCCATTTTTCGTTTCCGTGGTTGGAACGAAATTCCGCTTCAGATGTAACCCTATTAGTACAAGATATCCCTATTAGCACAAGATGCTCTATATTATTCATATGATATATTTACGTTGTTGTGTGGCATTCAGAATATCGTAGCAACAACCTGCAGAAATCGTAAAATATCTAGTGATAATTGGGAGTTTACGTTATCTCCACTATGTCAGTCGATATTCTGAATGCCGTACAATATCTTGAAGATATCGTAGCAATATTGTAGGCCATCTTGTGCTAACAGGGAAACAGAACAGAATCTGTTACATCTATCGATTATTATTTTCTTTTTTCAACTCCACATTCATTTTAAAAAATGATATAATTATCTTTATCTAAATTAATGTTGCGAGACGTACCAATATATCAACAAGACGACAACAACGTTTTCCATTTCATTTTAGTGGGGTTTTTTTTCTGCTAGCGAATCCGCATGTAAAGTGAGATAGCGTCCAAAGAAAGTTAAAAGTATGCCACTCTGAAAGCTTTAATTATTGCTGCATATCTTAGTAACCACTTGGCAGAAACAGCTGAAATCTGGAACGGTGATATTTCAGCTCTTGAGATTGGCATCAATTTATTTTTTGTTTTATTTATTTATTTTTTACGTTTCTATTCAAAATTAGATATTCGATTCATTATGCTTTGAGATATATGAAATGGGAACTCTCATTTAACATCAGGACTTCCTAATTTCAACTATTCATAACTATCAACCGTTTAATGAAAATTTTGTATGTATGTATTCGGGCAAATTTTAATTGGAGAGTTCTAAGTTTTATTCTAAATTGGGAGTTGCTAATTGAAAAAAAGGAGTTTGTTTAAATCTAAATATGAAGACGACCCCTTGCATGAAAAAACTATATACAGACTTATAGAGGACATTTTATTACGGCGACAGGCATTTACAGTTTTAATGTCTGATAATTTGGCTTTGAATAACGACAAGCGCAGCGTTCGGATATTTTTTTGATGGACTGCATTACAAACACATCTCACACATTATTAATTACTCATCTGTAGGGATGACGAATATTTGATGAACTGTTATTTTCAAAGCAATATAAAAAATCTCAAATACCAGTGATGAATACTACTGTCAAAAAGGTGTGATTCAGTCATTGATAAATAAATGTGCAGTGTTTCAAAATTTAAAAAAAAATCATTCCTTTTTAATATACTTAGCCTAAGTTTTAGTTTTTAGTTCTATCTTCTGTCAACAGATGGCACCATGTAAGCCCATTTTTTTGCTTAGAAAGAAGTTCATTCTTTTTGCGGTCGCGGTCGATGGCCATTTCACGGCCCCCCCCCCCGGCGCAGGTTCATTGGTACAGTGAAACCTCTCTGAGCGGCCACCTCTCCGTTCCGAGAAAAATTGGCCGTTCAGAGGGGGTGGCCGCTCTAAAGGGTTTTCGTTACAATTACAAGATAATTGCTATAATACATAATAAAAAAAGTCTGACACATATTTCTTATTTAAAATGAAGTTTGAGACTTATCTAAAGAGAAAATAGTACTTTATTTAATAATTTTTTACATTTTTTGAAAAACGGATACAATTTATGACAGTTTTAAGTTTTTACCCTTCTCGGAAAAAAAAACTTTTTCAGTTCGTTTTTCAGTTTAAAAAGTAAATATCTAACCGATGCGTTTGTTAAATGGGATGGGCGAACCCACCCGGCGGCCGTTCAGAGGGGTTGGGTGGCCGTTGCTAGGGGTTATTTTAACATTAGGTCTATGGGCCGAAAAATCCGTGGCACGAAAAATTGGCCGTTAAGAGGGGTGGCCGTTCGAAGAGGTTTCACTGTATTTCCTGTGACGCTATGAGTCGCCATTCTTGTTATGATATGCGTTTTCGAATGATTACAGCTCTTGTATAACGATAGGAAACGTTACCTCCGATAGATAAGGGTAAGGGTTCTATCGGAGGTGACGTAGAAAGTTGCAATAATTGTTCGAAACAAATATTCACAGGGAAGCTGAGTTAACTGCGATCGGAACGGAAAATGATCGTACTTGTGAAAACCTCAGAGGAAAGATAACTAGAGAAATCAGCCGAACTAGTTTTGGGGGACAAGATAAAGTCACGTGACGCTTGGCAGAAACCTCCCGTTTCCGTTTTACAGTTGCATTGATTTGTATAGCCGACATTTAAATCCAATGAAGTTCTGATTGTTTAACTACAGAAATGTAATGGTTGTGAGTTGCTGTGCCTTTGGGTGCACTGAGAGAGCAGTCAAAGGAGGTCCTGTTACCTTTCACTGGTATGTATAAACTTTTTGTTGCGTTTTTTTTCAATATAAAAGAGGTTTATTAAGATGTCATCATATGTATGATACAGTTTATTCATAAAACTAGAAACATTCACTTCTAAACAGCCCAAATATATGCAATAATAAATCTCAGTATCATTGTATATTAAAAATTCAAACATTTATTGAATAATTATTTCTCTGAGTTTGATTAATTTGCATTTTTACGAAACCTATAACATTTCTCTATTTGGCGATGTAGATTGTCGCCAAATGAATGTTTGTTTTGGTTTCATTAAACAATAACTGTTAATGTAGTTTAATTTATTTTAGATTTTAATTGCATTAGGCGAGATTTTAATTGCATTAGGCATTTTTTTTTTTGTAAATAGTTGCTTGAACTAAAATTAAATGCAATGTTTTAGCTAATTAAAAAAAAATATGTAATATTGAAATTTTATTTTTAATTTTAAGTTTCAACAGTTTTAGAATAGAAAATTTAATGGCTTTTGTTTTTTTCCCTGTTACCCATATATATTTAGAAACAAAGTTAATAATGACATACTCTGCTGTTAAGTATAAAACTTATTAAAATCATAAATTTATGTTTAAGAAATAATGATAAATAAAAAAATAAAATTGTTGGAATAAATATAATATTTTTTTTGACATTCTACAATTTAAAAAATATATGTGTCTGTATCATTTACTTATTTATTTACTAAGCTTTTAATTTTTTCATGTTTCAGGTGGTTATGTATATTTTTACTTGAAGTGTTTCTCTGTTATTAAAATAAAAATAGAATATATACAGTATTTTACTAAATTTATTCTATTTCGTTTTTTCTTTCTTCCTTTCTTTACGCATGCCTGTAACTTATGGGTCATTTTTGAAAGTTTTTACCATTACAATAAAGCATTAATTTACTCTCTATCATTGCTTATTTTATTCAATTTTGTTGTAGTTTTCCAAAGGATGTAGAAAGAAGAAAAATTTGGGGGATAAAAATACGCAGAGAAAACTTTAAAGCCACTAAATCGTCCAGATTGTGTTCTAAACATTTTTCTCCAGATAGTTTTGACAGAGAGAAATTTGGTGGAACATGGTTGAAAAAAACTGCTGTGACAACTGTTTTTAATTTTCCCAAACATGTAATTGAAAGGAAAATTACACGCAAACCATTAGTCAGGAAAACACCTGAACCTGAGCCTGTTATTGAACAAGGTAAATCCAAAAATTATAATTTGATATAGATTGTAGTTTTGTTGTGGATATGTCGCAAAAATGTGTTTTTGTTGGAAATCTTATCAAAATGTTCTTAATCAGCTGTCATTAGATAAGCATTTTGTCATAATCTTCTGAATTTTAATATTAATAAATTATAACCAGAGAAAGCTTACAAAGTTTCTCGTACAAAAATATGATACATGGTATTTTAATATTATTCAGATTTTAAAATATTTCTTGTATAATGTGCATTTTCTAAAAATTCCAATTAAAATTTCATCCTGTATATACAAAAAAAATGTCATATATTGTCTCAGGTTTGAACATTATTTACCACAAAATGATTTTTACTGTCTTAGAGGGAAAAGCATGTTTTCTCATACTTAAAAGAAAATATTTAATATTCATTTGTATTAAGGTATCCGCTACTTCGCTAAAGCATAGTGAAACTATTTTGCAATATAATCATAAATTATTTATAAGCATGTGCTTTAAAGTTATGTATGCTCATTTATACTAATATTTTGAAAACTCTTTGCCACATCTTCTCTCATTGTCCTCATTCTTTTATAAAGTATAAGTGGGAGTTATTACATAATATTATGTCAAAATACTTATATTGTTATCATTTGAAAAGTGATCTAGTGATTTAATAGTAGTAATAACAAATAATATATTGATAAGTAAGCAAATAAATTCAAATACAGTAAATTTTCATTTATATTACTCTCTTGTGCAGTTTTACATCAAAATTAAGTTTCCTCTAATAAGTATTTATTGCATGTTATTCACTTTACCCTTCACATAACTCTTCCACTTCAGGAATGTACGTTTTTGTGTTTGTGAACATTAATACTATGAGCGTACATCTATGTCTACAGGTATATATATTCATCTAGCTAATCTGGTATTCATCTAGCAATATTAGTTGCTGGTAATTACTAAACACATTATAGTATTTATCAGACCTTTACTGTGGTTTTTACCATGTTTTGGTAGAAAGCATTTTTTTCTAACAAAAGACCAATCCTGGATTCCCTCTAAGGGGAAATCTCAACTTTTAATGACCTATCCTTTATTTGTTAATCTAATAAAATCTTTCTCTATCTAAATATGAATATGTGTGTATGGTTTTATTTGTGTGGACATTTTCTTCATCTCTGAAGATATGTCTCTCATGAGGCTTTTCATGTATCCACCCTTAATTAAATGGATTATTAACTCGTTTTTTTTCAGCTACTAGAAAACGGAAGCATTACCTTGGTTATTTTGATGATGATGATATGAATTCACCAACAAAGGCAGGTAAATTACTATCTATTGCTCAGAGTCAACAGAAAAAAATGAAAATAAAAAATGCTGAGAGAAAAACCAAGAGGTTGGAAAAGAAACTCTTTACATTGAAAGAAATGCTATCAGATCTTAAGAAAAAACGTCTAACGACAGAACCAGCAAGCAGTTCACCTGCAACTTTTATCTTTGTACATGTTTATCTATTTTATATGTAAATATATATATTAACTGTAACTACATCCATGTTTATTTTTGTATATAATAGTAAACGCATGTATTGATATTCAGCATCGTTAAACCAACCAGTTCCCCTAATTAAATACACAAAAAATGTAAAATTTGCTATTATGCTTAATATGTGAATATAATTTAATGGCATTATTTTTCTTAAAATTTATTTTTAATAAGGAATTGTAGTTTTAAAAGTTTAATTGCATTGTTATTTTTTAAAAGTCTTTTGAAATAACTAAATCTTGGTTTTCAACATTTAAATCTTTTTTTCCAGACAATGTTTGATGGACCAGCTTTAGAGATGTTACTTAGAGCATCTGGTCTTAAAAGGGAAAGTATGCTCCAGAATTGAGAAGTTTTGCATTGACACTACACTTTTATTCTAAGAAAGCCTATTTATATGTGAGGAAAGTTTACAAAACTTGTTTGCCCCATACATCAACCGTAAAAAAATGGTATCAAGTAGTTGACGGATCACCTGGATTTACCAAGGAAGCTCTTGAAATGTTAAAATGCAAAGCTGTGGAAGCTTCTCAACGAAACAGACAAATTGTGTGTTGTCCTATTATAGATGAAATGTCAATTCGAAGACAAACCGAATTAGATAATGGCAAATTATGTGGATACATCGACTATGGAACTGACTTGGAAAGTCCTGAACTACCAATTGCTAACAATGCATTAACATTTATGGTTAATGCAGTGAATGGAAATTGGAAAATTCCAATTGCATATTTTCTAATTGACGGATTGAATGCTATCAAGCGAACAAATTTAATTAAGATAGCTTTACAATATTTGCATGAAACCGAAATCAAAGTGGTTGCATTAACCTTTGATGGCTTACTTTGCAACTTTAAAGTTGGTAATGAATTGGGAGCAAGAATAGAGGCAAAGTCAATTTTTAAAATCAACTTTTCCGCATCCAATAACTGGTGAAGATGTATGCATTTTTCTTGATCCCTGCCACTGTTTAAAGTGCGCGACACCTTGGGATCTAAAGATTCAATGTTCGATGCTAATAACCAAATTATAGATTGGAGTTATGTGGTAAAATTAGAAAAAATTCAGCAAGATGAAGGACTCTTGGCAGCTACAAAAATTCAAAATCGCCATATTCTGTGGTACGACGAAAAAATGAAAGTTAAATTAGCAGCACACAGACATTAAGTGAAAGTGTTGCAAATGCTTTGGACTGGCTAGCAAATGATTTTTTTAAAAAAAAACAGAATTTAAAGGTTGTGATGCAACAGTTCGATTTATTCGTCTATTTGATAAGCTATTTGACAGTTTGAATAGCAGAAATTTACTTAGTAAAGGCTTTAAATCGCCAATTAAAATGGATAATGCAAAAACTTTTTTTTTTATTTTTACAATGAATGTTATTTATACTTACGAAACCTAACAATATCAAAAGATGGAATCAATGTTGTTTCAAGCAAATGGGGGACAGGGTTTTTAAGGTTTTTAATATGCATAGAAAGTGTGAAAGGCTTATATAAATCATTGATTGAGCCAGATGAATCTGCGCTGTCATTTTTAATGACATATAAATTCAGCCAAGATCACTTGGAAACTTTTTTAGCATGATTAGAAGTCGTGGGGGATATAACAATAATCCTTCCGCAAAGCAATTCAAAGCAGCATACAAGCAGTTGCTTGTGAGGCACGAAATAGCCTCTTCAGAAAATGCTAATTGCATTTCTCTTTCAAAAATAAATATTCTAAGTGTAGGAAGTCAGGGTAAAAGTAAAAATAATTTTGTACAAAATATTAATCATGACGATGATCGTCGTTTAAGTGACGATTTGCAAATAATCGATAACTCTGAGGCAGTAACATCTGATCATGCTTACTCTAAAGTACCTTCCTCTAAAATATTAAGTGAGTATGTTGAAGATGTTGTTGCTTATATTTCAGGATTTGTGCAGCGTAAATTAATTTCTGCAGTTAAATGTGAGGAATGCTGTGATGCATTAATATATGATGAGAATTCTGCAGAAAATTCATATCATTTAATAAATCGTAAAAATAAAGATGGTCTTATTAAGCCAAGTAAAGATGTTTATCAACTCTGTAAAATCTTAGAAAAAAGTTTTTGCATAATTCAAGCTGCTGGAAAAATTACCTCAAAAAATGTTTTGGAATTGTTGATTGCGGATTCAATGAGAAAAATAAATGCAAATAATGTATTTTCTGTTTTAAATAATCATATATTAAATCAAACTACTTTCGATAATCATATTTTTTTAATCAAAAGTGTGTTATTTGAATATTTTAAAATTAGACTTTGTCATGTTGCAAAATCAATTACTGCTTCTTTGCAAATCAACAGAGTTAGAAGCAAAAATACTAAATTAACAATATTTAACCCTCTGAGCGCCCAATTATTTAAACTTTTATCTGTATGGTTAGAAAACTTAGCTTTTAAAGTAAATGAGTCAATCTTTTTTATTTTTAATTATATCTCTGAAATCTTAAGAATACTTTATCCATGATTGTGTAAGAAAATATACATATATATAAGAGCTATCCGCTTTTGAACTTAACATGGAAAACAGAAAAAGACGTTTGCGCCGCTCGGAGAGTTAAAGGACATTAAATGTAAATTCTAAATCATCCATAAAAATCTAAAATTTGTAATGTTAAGAAATAAATTTCATTAGTAACCACTCTTTTTAAATTAAAGCTAACCTTTATCTTTCTTTTTTAGCTCTATGTTCCAAGTGCTATTTTTGTAAAAATACTGTTTATGTAGTTTACTAGCTTGAATAAATATGCTTATGACAAGAATTGGGGTAAATTAAATTAAATATGAAAACATGATGCAACTAGAAGAGCCAGAAATCTGCTTTTTGAATTACGAGTACTGAACACTTTGCAAATAAATACCATCAGATGCAAGAAACTCGCAACAGTTGTTACGGGTTGAATCAACATAACATGACCTGTCGTCAGGCAAAAATTGGTAAGCACGAATGCAGCAGGCGTTATCGTGTGTAGCATCGTTATAGCTAGCTATTTTCAAGGTGTATGAGATCTTATCCCTACCCAAAGAAAACAATTTAAGAATATTTTGTTGTGATAAGAGCATCATTGCAATTATAAGTAAAACACTTTTACTGAAACTAAATAGAAAAATGAAGGAAAGAGAAACTGATCCTAAAAAAAAATCAGTAAAAGAAATGAATATGCAAAGTCAAAACAGTTACATTACCACTTAAACGAAACAATAAGAATAGAAAATGGGACAATATTTAATTAAAAAATAAATAAAATCTCATAGAAAATATAATTTTAGTATGCTTCCTTTGAAGTTAAAAATTTTACTACAAGGCTAACAAGAAAAGAAAAAAAAAAGGACAAAAAATGGAAAATTTACGATAAGATTAAGTAAATAAAATAATTTGGGAACTAGATTATGAGTAAGATTGTATAGAAATATTTTTTTCACAAACGTACATATCAAAATGAGTTAAAATATTAAAGGAATCTTGGATTTTTAGTACACATATAAATCAAAATGAGTTTGGCTGAATTCTTGATTTAGTTAGATAATGAAAAGGTGTGGAGGAGCAGGAAGGATGATTTAGCTATTAATCATACCTTCATTATAAAAATTAAAAATAATGTTACTTTCGAACTGCAGTTTCTTTCCCTCTTAATGTTTAACTATTTTAAATTCTTTTAAAAAATGACAAATTTTATACTAAAGTAAGAGATCATGCCAGTCTCCCAAATAATGCTTGTTTTATGAAAATTTTAGACATGAAATTCCTTTTACTTTTTGGCATAAAATTTCTCTTTGGCATGTGTTCAATTTTATTTTGAAATTCCCAGGGGAGGGGGAAAACATAAAAATATTGCATTGTCATCGAAATTATGTATAAATAATTTTTTGTCCATACAAAACGTAGAAATGCTTGTAAGATTAATATAATCAAGTACAAGCTAAACTAGATTAAAAACTTATCAAATTAAGTGGACCTTGAAGTCAAGCAAAGAAGTCTGATTTTATGTAAAATAAATGAACATTAAATACTACCTTCTGGAAATAAAAATGAAACTGTGTAGAATAATGGAAAGAAATTAGATCGAAATTGTAACAAAAAAAACTTATTGCTTTAAAAATCTACAGTATCTAAACTAAAAAATATTAAATAATTATTTAATTTATGATTGATGGATTTCATTATTTTATTTATTTGTGGGGAAAAGAATAACGAAATTCTCGGTAAAAATCCAATGAATCCATCCGTCCCATTTCGAAACTGCCTGGAATATTTGTATAATGCTCACGACTTGCTTAATCGTATAAAACTACCAAATTTTCTGCCAAAAACGGCGATATAGTCATAGGTATAGCACTCAGTTGGCAACCTTTTATCGCCAAATTCCAAGTGTCACATGACTTATCTTGGTGCTACTTTATTCAAGCCATTTCAATAGGAATGC
>BGPR01007169.1:28135-73437 GCA_013235015.1 Araneus ventricosus | reverse complement strand
TTTCCTTCTCTCCGTCGACAGCTGGGATCTACTGGATTCAGCATGGGACATTTGAAAACATCTTTTTGTTTTCACATTTTTTTTTAAATTGAAGATATACGTTTTCGACAAAAATTTCAATTTTCGGGCCCATTCCGGAAGACCTAAATATTTTTCCAATTTGGCTAACACTTTCTTTGGTAAATATGAGACCATAGTGACAACTTTTTATCGACTTACAATTTTGAATTTCAAAAAGAAAACGTTTTTCGTGATGCACCCTAATGTACATATTTGATATATATTCGAGATTTCGATTCATGGCCTTTTGGCAGTTGGCTTGGTCAGAGTAGATCTTTAAGTAGGTAGGTGGTTTTACGGTTTGGCACTCTGGAGAGTCTTGGTGTAAAAGCACCGGCTACCGGTCCTCGGTTATTTTTCTTTTGGCGGACTGTGGTTTCCTTTGGTGTCGTCTTGCTTGGTTTGTTGCTTCTCGGCAGCTTATCTGTTTCCCATGTGACTTGGGTGGTGTTTATATCTTGTATGCTAGAAGAACGAAAGGAAGTTTGACCCATGACTGCGGATTTAGCATGCACCATGTTTACACAAGCGGTGGATTTTCTTTGGAATAAATTCTAGAATCCACGGTCTTTCTTCCGAAGAGAAGGAGAAAAAAGGACGTTGGGGCAATTGCGAGCTCAAGATCTAGAGTGAGGAACACTAAAAATTATAAAGGAGACTTGATTATAGATGATTTTGACATATTGCGAGACATTAGAAATTGGCTAGTGCCATCCCTATTTTGACGAACAGGCTAAATCTGAATCGAAAATAGATTTTGTTGTTTAATGTTCGCCATGATATCAGAGAGGCGAAGCAGGAAGCTAGATTAAGCTATTACAAAGCCCATTTTTTCAAAAGTTTCATATACTTTCTCGACAATGCAAATATATGAACCTTTCCAATAGGAGGATTTGATCCCAGCAATAAAATTTTCACAGAACAAGCGTTCCCTATTAGCACAAGAGGTACGATAATTAGCACGATAACTCCAGGACGTTGTTCGATATTCTGAATGTCGTACAATATCGTAAAGATATTGTAGAGTATTTTGTGCTATTAGGGTTAGTATAGGCATCTGAAGTACAGTCTGTGGTCGGGATCATCTTTCTGGTGCGATGGAGTTTGTCGGTAATGGTAAATCAAAAAATCAACTTTGATAGTGAATGTTTTCGTAATTCCTAATGGTTTTGGCAGTTGATATTTATAACAGAATAATTATATTGTTATGCGGTTTACTTGATGAATTTATTACTTAAACACATAAATTGTTAAATTGTTATTATTTGTAATATAATATCATATATACCTAAATTGTTAAGTTGTTTACTTGATGGATTGAAACACTTAAATATATATAATTGTTAAATTGTTAACTTGATATTATATAATATAATATATAAACATTTAGATATATAAAACTGCAGTTCATTAGATTAAAAAAATTGCATTTTGCTAAATTAATTTGTCCGTATATATTTCAAGTATCCTTTTTACTAAAAAGAAAAAACAAAGGAAAGATATCACGCATAAATATAAAAAAAAAGAGTTAACAACGTCAGACATGAATACAAAGAAAATTACTCCTGAAAAAAAAGAACTAAAAGATTTATTTATATTGATACACAAAAACAATAATTGACATTAACTTAATCTCTAGACTACATATTATCAGGAGTCCCCTTTTCTTAAACTAATAATGTTGATCAACATTCGCGAAAAAGAACACATATTGTATTAAGCTAGAAACTCAAAAAAGTCCGAGAAATCTTTACAGTATAGTCCTGAAGTTTCCTCTGTTTTTTTTTCATGGAAAGGGGGTAAGAATTGGATGCAAAAATTGTTTTCCGCCATGAAATACGTAAAAAAATATTGATAGAGGAAAAGGTCTTATCTGTTCGGTCCCTGCGATATCCAAAATTGGTCGGATTCCTCCTTCGTCAATGGTTATGCATCACACAAGTCCGCTCCTTATTCTACAATCCAGACAGAGGACTTCCCATGAATGAGCATTTATAGACTCTTTTTCGTGCAAAAAACTGCGCAAGAAGGACACAATTCGAACCGTCCACACCGGAACAAAGTATATACACCATTTTTTTCTTTCTTCCAAAAAAAATCATCCAGCAGCGCGTCTCAATTCTCGAATAATCTTTTTTCAAGTGAAGGCATCTAACCCCTCTTCACATTCTGGCCTTGCGTCACAGAAAAAACAACGCCTGATTGGACACGCTTGTTGTCAGGCGCTATTTCAGAGTGACCTTATTGCTTCCCCCGCTCCTAATGAGGGGAGAAAGTGACTTTTAACTGACCTCCTGCACGTAGGCACTCGACAATCTTGGACCAAGGAAACGCAGAAGGAAAAAAAGGAACATTTCTTGCAGCAGACAATACTACATATATAAAATTGTTTTTAAATAATTATTTAAAGCAAAAAATTTCTTGTTAATGTGAAAATTTCACGTATTAAATAGAATGATTTTAGAAATAATTTTAAAGAGAATCGAAATTTAGTCATTTCTTTATTTCTCGTACGCAAATAAATTATTCTTATTGATGATTTGTTATTGTAACAAAAATCTTCCACACTAACTGTTTATCATCGTTTGGTTTTAGTCATTGTTTCTCAATTTCAATTCAAGTCTTGTCTCTGTTAGGTTAGAATTTTGTCATCTAATCGAATATATATATATTTTCTTTTGCTATTACCCTACTAAGATTAGGAAAACCAAGAATGTCTAATAAACGTTTCCAATTTTTTATTTTGCAGAATATTTTTTTAGTCTCCTTCTTTTCATAATGTTGATATTATGTTCTATTCTAATTTTCCTAATCCAATAATTCTTGAATACTCTTTTATTTTTTACGCTGCTTCGTTCCTTGTTTACTTACTATTGTTACTGACCGAGGTAAGGGAAGGGTGGTACTATTTTAACTCGACCATTCGACATTTTATCTCTATTTCTGTAAATTTGTTTTTTATGCATCACGACCAAACGCGTTGTTCGATTTTTTTCCGAATTTGGCACGAATGTTTCTTGAAGTAATTAAAATCGACGTATGTGTAATGACTTTTATTTTTTGATTCCGTTTCAAGACAATGGACGTTTTAATGGTTCCGTACCATGTAATGTTCAGCGTTTTTCAATAATTCTAGACAAACTGAACTCCATTAATAATGTCTTCAAAAATACTGATAATAGCAAATGACATTTATTTGTACTTTTTGTTAATACTGATAAAAGCAGACATTTAATTGTAATTTTGTGAGTACTGGTAGGAGCAGAAACTGAAATAAATAATTCGTATTCGAAAATTAAGTTGACAAACCTTTAAACACTGCTATGAAAAACAGATTTGTTTTTGAAGGCGAGATCTCCTGTTCACAAAACTACTGGTTTGGTATCATTTTAAAGGTTTGATCTTTGTAATTGATTTTGCATGCTTTGAATCATTGCCAGTGGGAAAAATAAAAGAAAGAAGTCAAGAAAACATTTGATAGTAATAGTTGCGAATTATATTATTTGTCATATATTATTCACAATATATTTTTAGATACTCTCTCTTATCACCAATTAGAAGACATCATTTCATTTTAAGATTTATATTTGCGCCGCAGAAAACAAATAAAGCCTGTTATTATTTCCGTGTTTATTATTCTAGGGGCTCTATACTGAAATGTGTTATCTTAGCTTTCCTATCATGGGGTCAAACATCCTCGTCCTAGAGTTAAGTCTCCTAAGCATATGGTCAAGTCTCTCTACATGTTGGGAGGCTCGATGATTGTTGGGTGGTTAGCTTTATGGCAGATGATCTGCTTTCCATGTGACTCTGGCTTGGACAGGGTTTAAATCTGCAGTGTAAGCTATCAAAATATCAGCTGTTCTAGTTCTTTGCATCTTATTGGCTGCAAGAATAGTCTGATTGCGTTTGATTGTTTGGTATAAATCTCTTTTGGAATTTCTTATGTCACCCCAGAATTCCATACCTGAAGAATGCAAGTAAGAACATTCATAAGCAAGAGCGATACTAATGATGATCGTCTCGACGTAATTTCTAATCTAGTATTCAGGCACTGTGATACTGCAGCACCCCCAACTTTTTCCATTGTGTAAATTTAATCAATCAATTTATTTTATTTCGCATTTAATATTTAAATTTATCAACAATCTAACGCAATTTTGTATTAAACGATTACGATATTTAAATGAAAAGCGAAGAAAAACCTGCGAAGAAAACAAAGTTTCCTATCTGATTTTTTCTCTACCCGAAGAGGAAGCCCAAAGGAGAAAGTAACAATTCAACGGAGAACTGTTACTGTCCAAATCGACAGTTCCCGTCGCATTAGAAACGGAGTTGTAAACGTTTTCTCGTGCGGAACATTTTTTCGCGTGCTAAAACTTCGAAAAGAAATGAAAATAATTAATAATAAATAAAAACTGAATTGAAAAAAGCTTTTTTTATAGTAATGGAATTTTTTGCAATCCAAATATGTTTTCAAAATTTTCGTGAACTCTAATATTCTGTACCTTTCTATTTGGGATCATGATTCATAGTTTAAGAAGCCTCGACTTTGAATAAAACACGGTTCGCTTAAAGGAACAAAATTTCTTACGGAATATTGATAAGTATATTCCCAATTTAAATTAACGCAGTTCACCTTTCGATAGATGTAATAGAATAAATTAATAATTTTTTTCTCTCCTCTTCCTCTTCAATTCCTGTTACAACATAATACATCAGAGCTTAAACTCAGCTTTCTAACATTAAAAAAAATATATATTCTGACGCACACAATATGAATCGGGATACGATTACATGTAGCTGTGTTGATTTCAATGGATACAAAATTTTTTAATCGTCGTACAAGCATCAAGGTTAATGTTTTTGTTCTTTCGCTGGAAACAAAACAAGAATGGATTTTAGTTTTAAGTAATTTTTAATGATACTAATAAATAGTACTCGCTTACGCTTCTGTTTATATTAGTTATATTATAACATTTTTCTAATTAGTTAATAAGAAAATTATTTTATTTCTGTACTATACTGTCATTTTAATGTTAATTTTTTAAAATGTAGTAAGGTATGCAGAAAACGGAACTGAAAAACAAATTTCGAGCTTAAATTTTGTATTAAAATTAATTTGCTAAAATACTTGCCTATTTGAAGAAAAGATGTTATTAATTATTCATTAAATATAAAACTACATAAAGTTAATGAAAAAAGCCAAAAAATGTAAGTGGTTCAAATATGCATTACTGCGCAGTGAAGGATTACAGATGCGCAGGAAGGACAGCACCCCCAAGATTACATAACACGAACCGCCGCTGTTAGTATTGATTATGTTGAATATAAATAAATCTATTTTTTATAATTTCATCATTAATTACCCCATTCAACACATCAAAAATCTTTCCTTACCCTTTGGGAGACTTGATCCTAGGTGATCTCTTGAAACATATTTGTGTTATACTTCAGTGAGATAAAACTTTTTAATTTTTAAAAAAGAAGTTCTTTTATGAATCTAAAAATCAGAATATTCGAGAAATATTAGGAAAAATAAAACCAGGTTCAAGTCAATGGCCTAGTTTCTCCTTGTTCTCGACGTATGAAGATGGAAATTGAATCAGCACTTTCAAGAAATAAATGAATCAAAAAATTGTTTTGTCTGAGATATAATAATAAAACTGTTCTATTTTTATTGCTTATTTTTTAATAGAGCTTTTGTATGCCATTCCTTACATCAGCATTTTTATTTAAAGGTTTTCATTCCTTTTTCACAGTTAACATTATGCCCCACAAAGTACTCACGTTTCCTCTAATATTCAAAGCATCAAGTTCAAATTTTAATACAATGATTCACTAACATATTCTCACGGATTTTAGAAACTTTCTATAATTTGGTTGTGAAACTCTGTATGTTATAAGCAAAAAACATGCAGAAAAATTTAGGATTTTTTAAAGAAAATCTTCATATCATCCTGAATATGCATGCTATTTTTACCACATCTGCAAGTATTGAACACAGGAAATAAAACAGTAATGAAAGTTGCAAATAATTAGAAGCTTTCTTTGGAACGGGGTAATCCCAACTCATTTTCTTTTCCATCACTTTCTGGTCGGTCCCCTCTTCATCCGTCCTCTGTAAAATTGAGTTCCAACGATTGTAATTTTCACGACTTGTTGAGTCAATGCCACGTCGAGTTGCTGCACTTCGCCGGGCAAAAGGAGGTTCCACAAGATATTAAGAGTTATCCCATGACTTTTGGCACTTCAGTGCATTTGCCAGAAGAACAATTATTAACATGCACCAAAGTCATAAGTCATATCAATTAAAATTATTGATTATTTTTAACAATTATCGAGATTTTCGTTATTCAAGTAAATAAATGCAATAATTTTTCGATTTTTTTCAATTACAGTTTTTAATTAATACAGTACTTCTTTCAAAAGCTTGAAAATATTGTTCTTCTCACCCTTGACTGCTGAACTATTATTTCCTTTAAGGAGCAGAGTCTCCGTTATAATCTGTTATTCGATCCTCAGTTATATCAGTATTCTTGAAAATAAACGTACATAGAAAGTGTAAGGTACTTTGCAGTCGTATCTTTGCCCATGTGAAACAAAATATTCATGCGAAATGGGAAAAAAATGTGGGATTAGGAGAGAGACAAAAACTGCGCTCTGTTAGTCCCCTTATAACCATGTGGCAAATTTTATTCACCAAAATACACTAATAGGGGAAGCCGAGGCAAAACAGAATCTCCCATTTTTCCGCCGAGTTTGTTGCACAAACTACTGGAAACTCTTGGAACTCCCATGCGCAGAAGGGTGTGTTATACACGCCCATCTGCGCATAGTAGAACTGTCAAAGTCCACAAGAGTTCTCTACTACGCATAGTTTAGAAGCGTTCCTCGGTTTTGAACATAATACTGTAGTTTCATCGAGTTTTCTTCCTAAGGTAAGTCAAATAAGTTATTATTATGTTTGGATAAGCACTGCGTTTTTATTAATATTAATCTTTGGACTGTTCATTCATGCTCTTTCATTGTAGTTCCTTTTTTTCTAACCGTAGCCTTATAGTAGTTCTTTGTTAACTTTTGCACTTGGGGCATAACGGACCGGGCAAAGTGGAAATGGTTCCGTTTTCCCCTGGCGTGATTTAACTATTGTCATATTCTTCATATTTCCTATTCGGTGAATTAGTTCCTTAACTGATCTTCCTGTGGCAGCATTAATTCAGTTGCTATATTTTACCACAATGCCTCGATTCCACTTCTCAAAGAGTAAACCTTTTTCAAAGATCTGTCTTAAAATTGTAAAAAATAAGGGGGAAAGAATCCCCATATAACTTGCTTCGTTTTCTTTTAGCCATAAGTTTCATTCATTATATCTAAATCTGTAACGCTTTGCCTTTGTCCATCAAGAATTTAATCTACCATTTCACCATTTCTTATGTTTTAAAACTCAATAAATTTTTTTAATGCATTAATATTTTATCCACTAGAAGTATTTGAAGAATTCGCCTTCGGTTTGGTGCGATTTGTCCTTTATTGGATCGTGTGCCATGAAACTGCAAACTTATCTACCGTGGAAGATTGGTGTTAATTTTTTCTTTTTAAAAACTGTTCTATTTTTGTTTATTTTCATAGTAGACGAAAGTGCCAAAAGTAATGGGATATATTCTAATAACGTGTCGAACCTCTTTTTTTCCCGGCAAAGTGCAGAAATTCAACGTGGCATTGACTTAACAAGTTGTGGAAAGTACAGTTTTTCAAACTTACATTTTGCAGTGAAGATTTGCACGAGGAGACCGAATAGAAAATGGTGCAGAATAATATGATTTGGGTTCAACCCGTTCACAGAATACTGATAATAATGATTTTCAACTTCCATCAATGTTTTTGCATCCTGTGATTAATATTTATATACATTTTGGTGAAATTAGCATGTATATTCGGGAAAATATAAATGTTTTTTTAAACAAATTTTTCAGCATGTGATTTGTTTATAACATATAGAGTTTTCTATCAAATTATGCAATACTTATAGAATACGAGACAATATGTTAGCGAATCCCTGTATTAAAATTTGAAGTTGATAGTTTGAATATTAGAGAAAAATGAGTATTTGTAACAAATAATTTCTAACTGCTCCTGTGTGAAACATAACATATTTTTTCTTTTATAATTAGGAAACTATATGCAGATCGTAAGCTTATTTAAATATTCCAATCGATTACCAGTGCTATGCAGATCGTAAGCTTATTTAAATATTCCAATCGATTACCGTTAAGATTTAGAAAAGTATCGGCATTTCAACGAGTAGAATTTTTGTTGTGCACCGAGAGAAACAAAATGATGAGTGTTTTTCCACAAATTAATATTTTTTAAACTTGAATCTTCGAATCGTAATAGTCGAATTTCAATTTAAGTCATGTATTTTATTTATAAGTATGTAAGTATGTGATATTCAGCATATTCAAACTTCATAAAATTCAATAAAACTCTTCGAAGATTTAAGTTAAAAAATATCAGTTTGTGGAAAAACATCATCATTTGTCTTCTCTTAAACATAACAGAAATTCTAATCTTTGCGATGCAGATATCTTTCTAAATCTTAATGGCATTCGACTGAAATTTTTTATAAGCTGACCTATGTATTTTGCTTCCAATTTTTAAAGGAAAATTATACTTAATTTTTCACACATGCGCGGTAAACAATTATTTACTACAAATATTCAAAATATTAATTTTAAATATTAATACAATAATTCGCTAACATATTGTCATGTATTCTGCAAGTTTCGTATGATTCGGTTTAATTCTCTGTGTTATAAGCAAAAAAGTACGCGGAAAAATTTGGGATTTTTAAGAAAAAACTTTATATGTTCCCGAATATGCATACAATTTTACCAAAATGTTTGTAAATTTCGCGCAGAGGAAACACAACCATTGATGAAAGTTGCAAATTATTACCAGCTTTCTATGAAACGGGGTGAGTCCAAATCGTTGTTTTCTTCATCAATTTCTGATCGGTCCCTTCGTGATCAAATCTTCACTGTAAAATGTGAGCACCGATGATTGTCCTTCCCACGACTTGTTGAGTCAATGACACATCGAGTTTTTGCACTTTGTCGGGAAAAAGGAGGTCCCACTCGATATTAGGAGGTATCTCATGACTTTGGGCACAGTGTACATTAAAGAAAACCGAGTGTCTCATTAGAAAACATATCTCTTTCTGTTCCCTCGGGAGAGCCTGTAACCCTAGAAGGCTCTTCCCCAGGTAGGTGATCGAGGAATGCCTGTGCTGGTTCCAGTAGGTGGTTGATGGGAAATAAAATAACTTCCGCTGACTAACAGGTAGAAGTCCAACCCCTTGGGGCAATGGCAATTTATTTTTCCATGATTTGTACTTTTTACTCATGGTTTTATCTGACTGACTAGGTGGACACGCCATCATCACCTCTTTCTGTTGAGGGATTTAATCAAAATTTGCAGAAAGGACAGCACCCCCAAGATTACATAACACGTGCCGCCACTGGCTTTAATATATAAAAATCTTTCATAGTCACTATGATATTAATAATAATTTCATCAATAATTATTAATTATTTCACTCTATATTTTTTAAATAATTTCATTTTATTTTATTTTATAAGTGGTTCTTACAGATAAATATTTGAAGAAAAATTCTGTAATTTATTGTAATTTGATTTTATTAATCAGAAATAATTAGAAATACAGGGTTTGAGTTCTAGATTTCCTTAATATTCTTATTTAAGCATATTTATATATTTAAAATTAAATGTCTGTTTGTTTGTGTGTTTGAATATCATATAATTCCACACCTCTTGACGGTTTAGAACGAAATTTTGCACACATGTTCTTGAGCACCTAGAACGATTAATTATGGAATTAAAAAGTTGCTAGCTCCATCTAAAGGGGGTTAAAAGGTTTATCGCTTTTCTGCTATAACTTTGAAACATATCATCTCACAAAAACTATATTTACACCCTATTAAAATTTAAAAATTTAGCATTTCAGAGATATCTGTACCATTTTTGTATGACTTTTTTCTCATTTATAGTCAATTTTAAAAATGAATTTAAACAGAATTTGTAACAATGCCTTCGCTTCTTGTAATCTTAAACCTAATCGTGCTTTTTCCAATGTTAAATTGCTTTCTTTAGACATTTTCACTTTCTCACGCAGAATTTCTCAACTTTTAATATGCACGCGAAGTAAATTAACTCTAAACACTGCTTTTTAAAATCGTTGCAACTTCTTCTGTAGTTTGCCTTAATTTTGTCTCCGATTTTAGCACTTTTAAATTTTTAATGCTTATTTGTCTTTTAAATGTCTTATTAGGATTTCTCAGTTTTATTGCATTTTGTATTTCTCATACACCTTCAAATCCTACTCAGAATTTGTCCCAAAACGGCATAAACTCTGCACAGTAGATTCCTCGTTGGGGTCAGCAAAACTGCCCAAAAGGCGTTCTCGCTTGTCGATCCAGATTTACGAGAAAAATACGAAAAACAAAGTATGACGTCACTGCCGTTAAGAAAAAAACACTTTTGAGGCATATCAACAACGTATTTTGCATATCTTTCAGACGATAATGTTTAAAATGTTTTCTCAATGAGGTCTTAACCGAGTTTCCTCGATGTCTACCATTCGAGCGGCAAGGGACTTGGTTTCCAGCATGATGGGGCTCCGGCGCATTTCTGTGCTCCCTGTACGTGGTTGGCTGGATATGGAATACCCCGCCCGCTGGTGGGACGTGGGGTCTTCTATGCCGCCACGTTCAGATCTTACACCGTTGGATTTTTCCTATGAGTCTCAAGGTGGCATATGTATCGAGACGTAGTGACAACACAAATGGACTTAGTGTGCTCGTCTGCTGACTGCTTGTACTTGCGGTGGACCCCGCGACGCTGCGGCGTGTGATGAGCCATTCCACCGTGCTCAAGCCTGCCTTCATACACGGCGACACTTTGAGACATCTGCTACTGTGCACATACTGCTGTTGATATGTTCAAAGTGTTTTTTCTGCACCCAGTGACGTCATACTTTGTTTTTCATTTTTTCTCGTAAACTATGGATCGTACAGGAGACGCCTTCTTTGGGCGACATGTACTAGCGAGAAATCAAGCTGCAGAGTTTATGCCGTCGTTTTGGGACACCCTGTATTTTAAATCTATCAACAGTCAAAAGGACAGCTTTGCATTTTTTAACTACTTCTTTTTCGCCTTCTTTAATATCTAATTTTAGGCATTAGTTTTCCTACAACAATCCTTTCATGTCATTAGAGCTCAAAATTCAAATATTATGTTGTGAATATATATCTAAAATATGCAATGTTCTGTTTAGAAAAAATTTGAGTACTGTCTTCCTTACTTGAAGGATTTTCACGTTGTTAAAGTTTCAAGCGAGGTAAAGGTGTAATTTTATCGTTTCTCCTCAGTAACCTAGAACATCCCCAAAATTATTTTTGAACCATCATAAAATAAAAGAGAAAGATAGCTTCTGAGCGACATCTGTTCCATTTCTTACCACTATTTCTTTGATTTTTAATCATCAAAATTATTTCAAAAACAATTTATAACAATTTTGTTTTTTTGTCATTTTAAACCTATTTCTACTTATAATCTTTTACGTGCTTTTTGTAAAATTATTGCTTTCTTTGAACAATTCCTTTCATTTTCCTTTTAACTTTACATTTTCTGACTACAAATTTTAGGTCTATTTTTACATTCATGGTAGTATCTAGAATTCATGAAATTTTTTATTTTAACTACTTCTATATGATTTGGATATCAAGGATTTTAATATAGTAAGGTGTTAATCGCATCACAAATTTGAAGACAAACACACATTTTGATTTTTTCACAAAAATATAAAATTCAAACAAAACATTTTCAAAATTATTCACTTTGGCATCCATAGTGAGCCACGTTGCATCTTGTGTAGGTGAATTTTATTTGAGCGTTTCTGAGTTTTTGTAATTGTTGGTTTTAGTAGGTTGATATCGGGATTGTAGTCAATCATTGGGAGAACGTTGTGTAGCGTTATTATGTTGTATTGCTATCCAGCTACACGGTCTGCACTTTGAAAGAGATTTGTAACACATTACAAACTACGATGTGAATATTTCACTGAATATGGTGGGAACAAATAAACTGATTAAATAAAGATCAACAACAGCGCATGAGTAATGGGGAATTTGATTCCTAGAAGAGAACGGTAAACCTCAGCTCTCATGTGGAGCTGAAACACATTTTTTGAAATTCAATCTAATTCATATAGCCTCTTGCCGTTGCTCCATCACGATAGCTATCAGACCTTTGGATTGTGACCACACAGCACATTATCCGTTACACTTACGTCTGGTCTTAGCTGGCAGAATCCTATATCGAGTACAAGCAAAAGGTCTGATGAAACGATTGTCAAAAATTCAAACTTTCATTTGGATGAGTGCACGATGTCAAGCAACTCTGCCATTATCAAGTTTGTTTCTCCCGATGCATGTTCTGGATGAACTCAAGCAATCTTTATATATGCTCCAAACGAGTGAAACCAAAATTCCGTTTATGAAACTTTAAAGTAATGAGTAAGGTATCTGCATACGTTCGAAAACCCATTTTGACCGAAAATCATACGAGATTTTTTTTTAATGTCTTATCTGAAAGCCTATTATTTGGATTTTCAAAACAGTTTTTTAATTTTACATCTATATGATGATCAGAAATTGTTAAGAGTAGAGACATTTTTAAAGGTAGAACTTGACAGTTGAAAATATAAATTGAAGGTAAATAATACGGTAAAGAAGAAGTATATTTCATTGTTTTTTTTACTTAAAAGATATTTAAATTTTATTGTTTTATTTTGTTTTATACTATTTTCTATTATACAGATATTATTTTGAAGATTTTTCAGTGTAAATTTCTTTTGTTTTTCCTACGACATTTGTTGCAAATTTAGATAATTTAAGATGTTGACTTATCTTGATTCCGTTAATGTAATTTTGATAATAAACGTAGGAAAAGTGCATATATTATAAGTATGATCAATATCAATCCACTAAAGTATCTCAGATCCTTCAATAGGCATTATAAAGTTATTTGATTGAAAAACAATATACAAATCTATCGTGGCGGCTGAATGATGAAAAGCGATAATGGTACATAAGGCTCCAAAACGACTAAAAATTTCCAATCAGAAAATTTTAAAAATGTACTAAACTATGGCATGAAACACTTTAAGGACAGCCTACAAAACTGGGGAGTATTGAAGAAAAATTCTTTTTTTCTTCTTGTGTAAATTTAAGAACATGACTTTAAACTCATTTTCTCGAAATGTGATTTTTTTCAAAATTTTCATTTTTCAAACACGATAACTAAAAATTCAACAAGATATCCGTCTCAAATTTGGCAAATATATTATTTATTATATTGTCTGAGTAATGTAGACCAAAATATAAGTGAAATAATGCTCCATTAAAAGTTATGTATCTTTAGGTTTGAAAAAAAGAAGCCAAAATTCTTTAAAAAATTCTGATTTCACACTAAAGAGCTCTTATAATTTACCATGTATTTAGATACATTTGCAAAACTTTTGCTTCAGGACCTAGCCAATGGTTGAAGTTTTTGTATATAAAGGTTTATCATTTCCGATCATTTTCTTTTTTTTGAACGAGGGTGTTTGAAAAAAGGTCAAATTTAAGTACAAAAAAATCAAGTTTTTCAAATTTTAAAAATATATTTAATTCGATTTAACTTTTCTATGATTTAACAAGTTTTTAACATAAAATGTCATATAAAAAAATAAAAAAAATATTTCAAATATCATTGTGTATTTAAAAAAAAGAGCCTCCAGACCTTGTAGTCGGATACCACCTTAATTATAAGGTATTAATTAAGGTATTACTAGGTTAAGTTAGAGCATACCTCTAAAACAGGGGTTTGTATATTAAAACTCAGGAAATATGTAATATAAAAGCATATACGTTTTTCTTTTGTTTCATATGTATAGAACAGATAAACGCGTCCGGAGCCGCGGGTACAACGTCTAGTTAGATACAAAAAAGTATTTTTTCGAGCGTTAATTATTTTAAAAGTATAGTTTTGACCTGGATTTCTATATTTTTCTATTCCATATATCGTTAAAATCATAGAGTTATCTTCTTTGATCTATTGAAAAGTTATCTAACTTTTGATTTAAGATCATAATTTCTTCATTTGAGTTTTAGTTTTTTGCATTAAATTAAATCTTTTGAATTTAAAAAAAATCCCCAAAATGAACCATCATACTAGAAAATTGTTTAAGGATGGTCCTTTGATTTTAATTTGTAAATCATAAGCGAAGTATTATTGTTTTAAAGTAGTAATTAATTAGATATTATTAGTCAAGATTGAAGGTACTAAAAGCTCTTAAGGATCTGTATATTAAAACTCGAAAACTATGCGATACAAAAGCATATGCATTTTGCTTTTTCTTTCATATGTATAGAACAGATAAACGCGAGCGGAGCCGCGGGTACAACGGCTAGTAACACATAAAATGTAACCTCTTTGCATACAGTGATTACACAATTTTTGTTACTTAAATCTGTAATTAAGTCAAAGTAGCAAAGATTAAAAGGAAATTAAGCACACTAAATGTCTTAGGAGAGTTCAAACAATTCATTAACCTTACAGCGGGAGCGCCTGAGCAAATTTGACGACATATCGTGCATCGTATTATCGTACATATATATATATATATATATATATACTGAGAATGTTATTTGAGTTTTAATTGTGTGTACAATATTTAACTATATATAAATCTCGTGTTGTTCTACAAAAATAAATGCAACTTTTATTTATGTTATCTGTATTTAATAGCTTAATAATAAACGAAGATTTTATAAATAAAAATTGCATTTAAATTTATAAAAAACGATATAAATATGTAATACGATGCACAATGCCAGTATCTCTTGCATACTCAAGCTCGCTGGAAGGTTAAATATTAAATATATTATTAATGAGACAAAACTGCAATTTACTTTGAGTATAGTTTACAGAATCTCAGGCTTTTACGTTTAGATCTGTAAAATTTTGAATTTTTTTTTCTTTTTTCCTAGACTAATAAAAGCGTGTATTTTAAATTTTTATTTTAATATATCTGTGTCACTTAGTGACAACTCTTACCGGAGTTTGTGTACTGAGGACTACTGCGCCTTTATTGCTGGGTTCTTTCCTATTTGTAACTAGAGTTCGTGAAAGTAAAGATATACAAATTGATATTCCCTGTTCCTTCAAGATATTTTCTCTGCCACGTTAATCTTAGTTCTTGTTTGAACTTAGGGTTAGATTATGTTGATAGTAAAAATATATGCTTAAGTTATTTATTTATAATTGCGAGATAATCTGCTGCATGGAATTCGTTACAGCGTATCACTGCTAGAGTAATAATCTGCATGTCGGCAGAAAATAAGTTAGGCTGTTTGTTGATGGAATATTTTCTTTATCATTAAAATTACTATTCAGTTATAATTGTACTTATATACATTTCTTCAGATGTATTATGTAGAGGAACAATTTGTTACATTTAGATCATCTGGTATACTTTTGAGTTTAACCTGCTTGGTTTACACATTGATTTGACAAATCAATTCATTTCCCTTCAATGAAAACTCCATTTAAGATTTTCAAGCTTTAATTTAACTACAAAGAAATATAAATGAAACAACCAATTTAAAGCTAGATTATCTAAGTGAAAGGTTTTCTTCGAAAAGAATCTCGATGAAAACCATTTTTTCTCCATGTATTTTTTCATTATTTCATATTGGAAACTCGATTTCTTGCAATAAGCTGCTGGACTCCTTGTTTCGTGCATAGTGCTGTGCCAATATATTATTCCTCTGAGAGATCATGCTAAAAACCAAAATAACTCCTCAGGAAGTTGCAATTTTCCAGGTGAGGACCTGTGCCACGTTTACCATAGTTTTTTAAATCTATAGTAAAATAGGTATGGCTTTTATTGGAGTATTTTGGCCATTTGGGAACTGCAATAGGTTTTCTAAAAACAAAAGTAAAAAAAGATGTTAGGAAGGTTCGTTTCAAAAATTCTAAACTATTATCAAAAATGAAAGCTATTGATATGACTACAATAAAAATATTTCTGATCCCAAATCGGGCTCTTATAAATATTTTTCTGAATGTTTAAATGCTCATGTATATTTAAGACGTGTAATTCATTAGTCATTCACTTAATTATAATAACTTAATTAATATAATGCAATTAACTTAATTAATAAAATGCAAATAACTTAATTAATATAATGCAATTAACTTAATTAATATAATGTCATTCACTTAGGTATAATAACAATTTTATTTAAATAAATGAAATTTATTAAATGGGAAAGATCTGTTAAATCTTTAAATACGGTCACAAAATATATTTTGCACATAAATTTTCGGTTAAATTGCTTGAGGGTTTCAGATTTGAAACCCGAATCTACTGAAGAACCACAGTGGCCTGGTGCACATTAAATAAGTCGGGCCCCTTCCGCTAGTGTGTCTAGAGCTTGGGACAGAGAGTGCTGGATCAGGTGCCATCCAGGATCATCCAAGCACGGTTCAGATTACGAATTCCGTCCCAAAATAGCCCTCGTATTGCTTCAAAACTTGACTTAAATATAACTAAACTAACTGATACATATAAAGACAACGATAGATTGAGAGCTGATTCTAGACTACGTATTAGAAGCTCACTGGTGTGTGGCCCATTCGAACAAAGACCTGAAATGTGCGCAAGGCTATTTACTTAAATCTATTGTCAATATTGAAATTTCGTCGCATGAACTTGACTGACTGGCCGCCACACATAGTAAAGGTGGGATCTGTGCCATTTTAACATGCGTGGCGTCGAAGAAAAGAGTTTCCATCACGCGTAAAATGCATATTTACCTTTTTTAATTACCCTCAGTGCGGAGGTTCGAATCATTGAGAAAAGGAGCAGTTGGTCCATGCTACGTCAGCACTAAATATTTGACTTGTCATTATCATACTTAATGTGATTTCAGATAGGGTAGACGTTGTTAAGTTTTTCCTCAAAATGTCGCGAATTGAAATCCGAATTTGAAAAGTGATAGGCCTTCAAAGAACTGTATCACTTACCCATATTTTGCAAAGCTTGCCCACAGTTTCATCACTTTCTTACTAAGCCAAATTTCTTTTATTTCGTAGTCCTTAGGTACTCGTACGGGTCGACCAAAAACGAATTGTACCTCTTCGAAATGCACCACGCCCATCCATTTCGCCCAAGGTGAATTGGATGGACGATGGGTAAAAAAGTAGTAGTAAACATCGTTCTTTCGCTCTGCGTAGCTCTCAGCAAAAAAGACTGTCGCGCACAAGATGCTAGAGTCCCCAAAGGCAGTAGTGACTTGCTTTCTGATCTGGTCATAATCATCATCAGGCACATCTTTCAAGTAGAAATCAATATACTTTTGTGGATCCGTGTAATTGCTGAAAATGCCTTCAAGGAGAGAAGTAGCGTATGTTTTGTTGACCTTTGGATCCTTCTCGCCGAAGAAGCCGAACTCAGGTATGTTTCCTGTGGTAACCTGAAAAGATCCTTCATCTTTTACATCTCCAGCGAGGAGGGGAACATTGTGGAATTTGCCATTTCGGACGGCTTCTAGGGCATGATTAGGAAGTAAATCGTTGCCGTACTGTTCGTAGAAGGATCGCGCTGAAGTCGGATTGAAGGACCATAGAGTCTTCGTCAGATATGTGGCATTTCTTTCTAAAAATAAAATTTAATTAACATTTTAGTCGAACAAATTGCAATTATTACAAAGATATAGTACATCTCCCACATAGCGTTGCTTATTTTGTTCTGGGGTGAGTTTGTTGTCTGTAAATAAAAAGCTTTAATGGAATTGTCTGGTATCTGATATGTTAAAACTACGAAACCACAAATTATAATCTATATTATAATTTGTTTTAAAGAATTTTGCATACGAATCAGACATGAAAAATCGACATTGAATATATTTTATTATTCAGAATCATTTCACCGTTCGAGACTTACTTAAATGTTTCATTTCCTAACGCTTAAGTTTTTATTCATAGTGATATTTCTCATAAGAAGTACAGTTAGCTTTAACTAATGGTTTTTCTAATAATCTTATTCTTTGTACTCAGAATTAAATTCCAAAAGGTGTAAAGTAGTTTTTTTTACTGAAAATCTATTTGGAAAATTTCGTTCGCAAATAGTCAAAAACAAACTAAAAAAATAAAAAGTTTACTTTTACGTTTGTTGTTATTCGCAGTCGATCTAATTTTGTAGTTAACTCTATTTTAATGATTTTCAGATTAAATCTATGATATAATATAATTATCTATAATTTATATCTATAATTTTTCTCCTTATCTTTGTTTTTAATTCTGATTTAGAACCATGTAATTTATATTGACTAAATTTTCACAATGCGATTCTCCATGAAATCATCAAAAATGTTTGTATTTATTATTTTTCCTTCCCACTGTAATCATTTTCCTATTTCACACGCATTACCATATCAACGAAATGAATTCCAGTAAAATTTATAAAAATGTTTTCAAATACACCAAACTCATTCTGAAAAACACTTTCGCTGTTACACTTTCCTTTAAGGATTATATAAACGCTGTTACACCAGTTTTTTTCCCCCTAAATACGAACTTATGCAACTGTTAGACCACCATGTTACCAGGTTTAATTCTTCTCCTGTAATTATTTCCTGGGGTTCTTATCACTGTGCAGATATTTTTATTCCACTGTACCATTGCATCAACATGAATGGTATATAGTGAATTAAAAAGTTAACAGCAATTTTGTCAGAAAAATAATTCTAATGAGGATATTGGCTGCTATTCACGCATGCAAGGAATGTGTAATATTGCGGTCGCATGAGCGAAGGTAGATAAGGATCATTTCTCTTCTTTTGAAGAGTAAATTTGGCTGTATCAGTAGCTGTATGCGCCAAGAAGGAAAAACAAGCAATTTCCACCTATGAGGAAGTGTTGCAGGAACCGAGATTCATTATGGGCTGTTCACCTCGCGGGCAGTGAAACCTGAAATCTGCATCATACTCCGAGGTTCACTGTTGCAGAAAAAGTTGCATGAAAATTCAGGCCCACACACTGATGGATAAAACCTTGTAAAAATAAGCGTTCTCGGTTTTAATGTCCTGGAATATAAATTCCACAGCTATGAAATATCCCCTTTCATCTCATTGGACCCTCGATATCGCAATATGTGGATATCGTTCTAATAAGGAACGCAAGGTGCAGAGCATTTATGGATGGTCATCTATCACAAAACATTCTTCTCACAGAGAATTCACAAGCTTATGGGCCTCTGGACAAAATGTATGACCTTAATTTGCCTAATCTACCTTTGTCTACCTAAAGTTCACAAATAAACCGCAAATAATTTTTGAACCGCTCTCCAAAATAGTTTATTGTTAATGAGAGAAATAAGAAGGAATTAACCTCAAGACATACGTAAGGGAAGGAAATTTTATTTTCAAATGACTTCAAAAATCAGAGAAAGCACCCTTCCTTTGCCTTGTTAAAAATTTACGTTTTAAGATGTGAGATTTTGTGTAACCCGTAATCTGAAACTTTTGAAATGAATGAATAGCATTTATGTTTACTCTTTATAGAATAGCATTTATGTTTATTTATGCTCTTACTTCTCAGACACTCAACAACTTTGGTCGGGTGATCATAAATTGTGAAATCCTCAGTTGCACAATTGACAGCTTCAGCAAGTCGCTCACTAAGATTCAGGTTATATTCCAATTCGTTGTTCCGCTGCATAATGAGTGACGAGCTCTCCATGATGGCTCGACTGAACAGGCCTTTGGTAAGCGGAGAAACACATAGTATGCTGACGGCTATGGATCCCGCACTCTCCCCAGCAATAGTGATTCGGTTCTTGTCACCGCCAAAATAATAAATGTTATCATTCACCCACTGGAGCGCCAATATCGCGTCATACAAGCCTGGAGAAATAAGACATTGGAATTAGGGTATTAAGTTTTTGAAGCATAGAGTATCATCCATTGAACTGAAATTATTGAGAATGAAGCATTATCAGGCTTCAGAACTGGAGCATTGCGTCATTGAAGGATGAAGTTCATATGATGCTGTTTTCAGTCGTATGCCACACGATCTGCGAAGATTTGATGCCATGGATTCCTTCACATCGAGCGGGAATACATCGAACCAAATCCCTGCAGAAAAAGTCTCCAGGGATTTGTAATGCAAAAAGAAGTTACAAATAATAAAAATGAGAAAATGTGAAAACACATTTTTATTAGTGTTTCGAAATAGAAAAAAAATCGTTTTTTTATTCATAAAGAACTTGGGGTTCTGGTGTGATAAAATTAAATTAGATATTTAACATTATTGATAATATACTTTCAGTTTTAATGACTATTTAGGTATTTTGTTCCATATTTCTTTTTGATAAAAAATATTTTTCCTGATTTCTAGTACACTACTAAACTACTAAATAAAAAACTTTTTTTATTTTTATAACATTCTCTTTTTTTAATCTTTAATATATTGCCCCTTTTTGTCAGAAACATTACTGTACCACATTTGAAATATGCACATTCATCTTTCTGGCATAAGGGTGACAATATCTTGTAGAAGAAGCAATAAACAGAATGCAATAGACCTTTTTGATTATTTAAATATAGCATTACTAGGTGAGAAAATAAAATTTTGCGTCGCATTTCTCGTCCTATTAGAATCACGTGTCTAGTTCTGCTCAAACTTTCTTTTGAAATCGTCCGTAGTAGCCACATGCTAGTTCCTCATTGACTGAGAAGTGAAGGGCGTCTCACGTTTACGTCGGGCATTCACCACATATATTTGATAATTTATTATTATAATTATGAAACCTCGTTATCAATTGGCACTCACTAACATACTCCCTCTGATGTAGAATCAAACTTTAACTGAAATTAATCAACAAAATGATTATTAAACCCAGTTTTAGAATATAGTACTTCAGTTTTAGAATATAGTACTTCATTAAAAAGACAGAAATGCATAACATTTCAGAACTCTAGGTACACCAGGAAGTAAGTGTTTGCAAACACAAAAGTTAAGTTATATAATACAGTGAAAATAATAGCATGATACAAAATTGAATATCAATTTCTAAAATAGAATTAAATATCGCAGTTTCTTCAGCACATTTGTTTGGCATCGATCGCTATTCATGTGATCGCCTCTTCGATACACTGATTTGATTTCACAATTAGGGGATATTTCAAAATGAATATGAAGATTAAAAAAAAGATTTTTAAAACGAAAACATTACAGAAGCAAACGACAAGACAGAGAGTTATGTTCGATTACGGAAATCAGAAAAAATGTCAATTTTCTTGATTGAGTAGCAAGTTACCTATTGAGATTGTGAATAGAAGCTTGTCAAACTGCACGAGAGTACCACGCACTCACTGTTCACGGTGCACGGTCACTCAAGGGTGCCAAAACACATTGATAGCGATGAAGGTCAGACATTATCAATTTTTACAACAATTCGTTGGAGATTTGGCACCAATCTTGCTCTAGGGGAATTTTCAGGTCAAGAAAGGGTGTTGGATTCACTGTATGGTTTGCCAGACGTCTTCTTAGTGCATAATTAAACAATTTTACTTGAGTTTTCGTTCGCTTTTCCGATGTTCTTGTTTTATTTTAAAAAATCAACAGCTTCTTTTTTTGCCACTTCATATTCATTATGAAATACCGACTAATTTTTGTGAGTAGTGTATTCTTCGTGTGTGAAATGCCCAGATGAACATCTATGGTCCAGTGTGCGGGTTTCAAACCCGTAGCTGATGTCATTCTCTTTCCTGAAGTAGTGGAACAACAAAACTAGCTAGCTTACCGTGACACGTCTGAGTTTATAAGTCACAAGTTGCTTGTATATTGTATGAACCCTCTGACTGCCTATCCCGTGATTTTCGTGGGTTGGAAGCAAGTATTTTTTTTCTGCTGTATCCTGCGGTTTTCACAGGATAATGTGTTTACTTAGTACTTTTACAGTGTTGGATATACTCAATATTATACTAATAAAGCTTTTCATATAAATAAAAACTCGCCTGCCCCAACGGTATTTGAACACGTTTGAAAACGTTGCATTTAAGTAGTGATTTAAAAAAATGACCGAGTCAGAGGGTTAATTTTTGAAAAGGTCTGGTTTAATCGTGAAATCTGGTGTAAATTTATAGAAAGGTGATTTGGTGAAACTAATGGAATTTGCAGAACTCCATGAGATTTTTCAGATGCCCAAATAATGCAATTATTCGTGTTAAATTTCCACTGAGGCGAAAATGGATTTCAACTTTTTAAAGAATTCTTCAAGGCCAAGTATTGCTTGCTGATGGATTTGTCCTGGCAAGGAGCGTCAGAATGAATGTCAATTAATGATCAAATTCTTTGTCTGAGCGCTCTTGCACTTCGGTGATCTTTATGGAAATTGCAACAAATTTTTCTGCAAGACTTTTCATATTCTTCCCGCCGACTCGAGTCTAGATTTACATCCTTTTGGTTAGCTGGTTTGCGTGAGAAATAAAAATAAGATTTTTCAAAATTTTGTAATAATCAAATGCAATTGTCACTCTTTTTCCTGGATTCTTCAATTACCATCGATTGTTGACTTAATGCAGTCAACGATCACAATCGAAATATCTGTGATAATTTGTTCTGTTAACTGTTTCGCTCCTGATTTATACAGTTAATCTCGCTAAATTTTGAAGAGTGGTTTTCATAACTATTGACAGTTGACGACATTTTTGTGTGTTTCAATATAATTTGTTTGCACAGATATGTAAATAAATGTTTATTAATATATAAAAGTATAGATATATTAAGCTTGCTTTTCAGCTACGGCATAATACATAACTCCACCTTTTCTCCACTTTTTGGTTTTTAATGTATGAAAGGGTACGTGAAAGCAGCTGAATACTTTTTATCTAAGGCAGCTTGTCTTCAAAAAACTTCCCCGGATAATTTACTAAGTTTCCCAACTTCAATATTTAAGCTTAACATTTATCGAATCATCATTAATCACTCATTAATCCATGTTTATATCGTTTATTGAGTTCTTGGATATTCGCTCTTCATTTATTTTTTGATTCTCCTGGACTTTAGAAACTCTATGATTATCATGTGTGAACACGATTGAAATACTCACATGGCGAGTATAGATTTGTATGTAAATCACTAATTCTGTAGTAGGAAAAAAATAAGACAGATTCTTGCGAATTGCAGCAAAAAACTCAAACTGGAAAACTCACTTACATAATAATACTTCTTCAACAATCAGCATCAAAATGTGGTAAATACATAAACTCTTACCCAAATTTCTGATGTATCTCAATTTTCTTCATTTGTTCATTGCGCGATTTCATATGTAACAAACAATATTAAAAATGTACTACTTACCTACATATTTCCTGTCACATGGCTAATTTTAGAAGTGAGTTATCCAAAAAGACCAATATTGTTTATGTAGTGCATCTTTGTGAATATTGAGGGCGCTGCGATATCAAAAAAATTCCATTACTTCCAAACGAAGACGAAACCAGTTAATTAAGAAGTGAACTTGGAAACAAAAGAGACCTCTAGTGGGAAAGTGGTCGGAGTGTAATAGTTATTAATAGCTTCATTAAGTTATTGAAGTTAAACAAATCGTTGATTTTAAAATAATGGTATTACATGTTTTTAGAATAAAGAATAATATTTAGCATAAAAGAAATGCATAGTGATTAAATTATGAAAAAAGTACTTCTCCCATAACTTTGTTAAAACTTTGAAAATTCAATAAAAAGAAACAAATACTCCTAAATAATAGCGGTTTGCTCGCATGGGCTCACAGAGCAATAAGATTTTTTTCTCCATAATAAAACAGATTTAATTTCAAATGTCAGCATAAAAGGCGCTGGGAAATAATAATAAACCAACTTTGAGCTACATAAATTTGCTTAAGCAATAAGTGCTAAAACATGATCTCTACTACATGATATGACAATTATAAGTGAAGTCACAACACCCATTACAGATGAGAGCGGAATTTACTTACTGCATGCCAAATACATCTTCGAGTTATGCCAATGTGGCAGGAGATGTCATATACAAGGGATTTTAAATAACCCCACAGTCAGACATCCAACGGATTCAAGTCTAGTGATTATCTATCTTAGAGCTTCGATAATCCTCCAATTTCCATAAAAAGTATCCAAAACGAAAGCCTTCTTTGAGATTGCAATGTAGAGCAAAGAAGCAACAATAAAAAATACGGCAAAACCACACCAAAATGTCACACGGGGTCAATGCAATATGTTGGTATTGTTCTCACTAGGATTAGAGAATGTCCAATCGTGAGTGTTGCCTTGTTGACGCTCTCATGCAGTGCAAAGTATTCTTAATCAATTCACAAGATTATAGTTCAGTATTTACCATTGCCCACTTCTTGGATGATACCCTGGAGGTAATATTTGTCGGTAATAAACTGGTGCAGTCTGCAATTTGTATTAGAGCAACTGCAAGACCCCATGACAGATACCTCGAATGATGATTTCACTGATAGAATCCAGTCACAACAATGTCTTACCAGCTTCACAAATACTGCATCCCTGTAGATGATTCTGCTGCCTTTGTCTTCATAACACTTTATGCTGCAAGGACGGCCAACCTCTTTTAGGACGTTCCTCCAAGCCACATGTTTCTTCTAAGCGATGGACATAAAATGAATTCTTTTCTTTTCCTGTCTTCTTCCACTGCCCTGAGAAACTTTCAAAATGTAAAAGTTCCTGAGAAACCACTTAAGCTTACACACTTGATCTGCTAAGGACACCATGTTGCTAGCATCAGATGAAGAATTTCCGTGTATCCAGGTGCTTAGATAAAAATCTGATTTGAATATGTGTCGCCTGAGTTCTTTCTATCGAGGAATTTTGAATATATATTTATATTTTTTTTGATAAAAAAATCCGATTTCTCACTGGTCAAATTCTGATTCATAATTTTTAATGATCATGTGTTTCTTTTTTCATGATTTAAAAAAATTAATGAACTTATGACGTACTCTGAGTTTGTAGAACTTGTGAACTTAGATATTCTAAATAAGTATTCAAGTATTCATTTTACAAAAATAAATCGGATATGTAGAAAAATGTGTGGCAGCATTTGTCTTGATTGCAGGTATCTTTGATTTTCTGATGTTGGGGGAAATTTTATTTATGCTACTTGATAATTTTTCCTAATTTTAGGTTTGTTAGATATTATGGAAAATATCCTACTTACCCATATTTCCTGGAGCATCGCTAGTGTTAGTAGTAAGAAAACCAAAAAGTCCCAAACGATAGTTGATAGTTACCACAATCACACCTTCTGTCTTTGCCAAAACTCTTCCGTCGTACACGTCCATGCGATTCGATCCAAAAGTGAACCCTCCACCGAAAATCCAAAATATTACTGCCAACTTACTTAATTTAGTGGCTAAGGGAGGTGTGAATATGTTCATATAAAGACAATCCTCGCTTTTACCAGGCATATCATCATACCATGGGTAAGGTTCCTCTGAATACTGCATGCAAGCTGGAGGCTGTTTTGTCGCTTTAAGGGTACCGCTCCAGGGTTCCACAGGCTTTGGTTTTAGAAATCTCAGACTTCCAAGCGGCGGTTTTGCAAAGGGTATTCCAAGGAACATGTTTACTGGTAAACCGTAGATTTTAGACCTAAGTCCTTCGATATTACCCAAAGGGGTCTTTACCACTGGTGGTTTTAATATTCCCAATGCATGCCATACGGCTGCTGTAAAGTATGCTAAAATTACTGTCTTCATCTCTGACTGATCAGTCTGGTAACCTGTGAAACGTCGGATTAAAGAAACTTTTACAAATAAATTTCAAAAATTGATAGTCCTGCAAAAGAAAATATGTCTGGCATATATATTTAAAATATTTACAAAAGGAATAGTGTAAAAATTGTTAATTATTACAAAATTAAATAAAAAGATTAATTGTCCTGAATAAAAATACCGTCTTGTACGTATCCGGATCTTTCATTACACACATGCCGATCTGCAGTCATGTTAAAAATGAAGATAAAACTGGCACATTTTTGTTTTTAAAATCTTTAACGAATTTTATTGATAAAATGATCATTTTTGATTTGTTTCACAGATATGGTAAAACGCCGAAATATTGAGGTTAATTTTAATATTATACACATCTTAAAAAATTAAATGATAACCCATTTTTTTAATAATATATATATTTCAGTCATCTTTTTTAAAGAAAAGTTAGAAAGGTCGTTCCTATTTAAGCTGACAAACATATGGCACTAGAAAATTTGGCAAACAAAATTATTTAATTCAGTTTTAAATTGTTTCAAGTATACGTGGAAATTCCAAGAGTATTAATATTTGAAATTTTATATTTAAACAAATTATATTTCTTGGAATTTCGTGAGGCATCTGTAGGACGATTCTAGGACTGACATAAATTTGGGCATGGTGCTCATTAAATCTGATGTTGAGGTTCAAATTTCGTCTCGCTGTCGTAGCTGGGAAATGTGGTCTGGTCAGGTATCAACCTCATTGTCTCACCAAACTTGAAACTTACATCCTAAAATAGCCCTCATGTGTTTAAAAACTAAACTGAAAAGTGTGAAGAGAAGTATTAAGCCTGAAAAGACTAAAGAAATATAGAGATCTGTACAAAAACTTGTAGATGGTTACCAATATGAACCTCAACTGAAAGACCCATAAGTAAAATTTAAACTTTTATAAAAGCTTAGAATCATATAGTGAAATTTATAATGATTTCTCAGATGAAGGTCATCTTATATCAGATTTAAAAGAAAAAATACAGAACTGAAATGGTGAGAATAATGTAGAAGATTTAGAAGTTGAGATTCCTTATCCAAAAGAAAACTTTCAATTCTGATATTGATTAAAGATGAAGGAATTATAAATTCATTGAAATACACGTTGCATATACACTTTTAATTAAAATTAACGATAATAATTTTTTGAAGTGTGGTATCTGCTTGAGTAATTCTATATTTCATAAAGGAGTTTGTTGTTTAAATATATATAAAGTCAGTATTTAATAAAGATAATTCGCTGAATTATAAACATATAATTGAATTTTTAAAAATCTTTTGAACATAATCCCTTTTTCTACAAATCACTAATTTTTAACAAGATTATTTGAAAAGTTTAACAAACCTCTTTTCTTTATTTGAAACTTTGAATCATAACTCAATATTTGATAACTTAAAAAGATTTAATAAATAATATCCTCTAATTAAAAGAAAATATGGTTAACTTAGATGTAGTTAGGTTTTCAACTGCTGACAGTGAAATATAGAAGCAATTAATTGAATATTTGAAGCCGAAGATGGCGAATTTAAATAAAATTTGCATTTTCCTTGTTTTAATGCCGAGTCATTTAATTTAATTTAAGAAATTAAATTAAATGACATTCATTTAGAAAATAAAAAAAAAAACTGCTATCAGACATTCATTTTGAAATCTCATTTTCTTTAATATTTTAAACGAATAGTTTAAGATAATTTTGATTAAAAAATTCATGACTAATATTAAAAAAATTAGTAGATATCTTATAATAAGTTTTGTAAAACTTTTTTCCCCATTTTTTTGAAAATACATAAAATATAGGATTCTGTCTTGTATAGTTAGTTATTTTTTTTATTTCTTGCTTTGCATGGAATGTTCTCAAATTTTTCCTAAAACACCGTCAAAGTTTATAGCAAAATTTCACAATAAACAGGTTAGATTTATTTGATTGACCTCCAAAATTTAAAACTACACGAGTACGCTGAAACAGATCTCGTAATTTTGCATTGTGGTCAGATTACGAAGATAAAACGGGACGCTACTTCCCGAATTTGCAAGCTGCATCATCACGCAGTAAGGTTTTAGCATTAAAAAATTTCGCATCTTTATTGTATGACAATTTTTTTGTTTAGAACATGTATGTTTGTTTATATACATATATTTTATCTCCGTAATTGTTGCTTATGACTATAAAAAGATTGTGAAAAAAGCACACATATTATTAAATTGAAGCATCCGGATTTTTGAGTACATGCATGTGGATCCAAGATGACGTTGAAAAAAGGTTGATGCAGAAAGAGTTATTTATTACACTGAAATACGTTGCATAAGCACTTTTAATTAAAATTAATGATGATATTTTTATAAGGGTCGTATCTGTTTAAGTAATGATATTTTTCATAAGAGTGGTTATTTGCTTAAATCAATGTAAAATTAGTATTTATTAGAGATAATTCCTTTAATCATAAACATATAATAGAATTTTAACAATATTTTAAACATAACATCTTTATCGACTAAGAACTAATCCTAGACAGGATTATTTGAAAAAATTATCATACCTTTCTTCTTTATTTGCATCTTTGTATCAAAACTCAATATTTAATAAGTTTTAATTTGAAAAGATTTAATAAAATCTCTTATAATTAAAAGAAAATTATAGCTTTCATTTTAACTGAGTTACTTAGAGATTTTTCTGGTTCTTCTTTATGCAAAATTCATGGTGAGATGAGCAGAAACTGGGATTTAATATAATTCCTAAAATTAAACTTAAAATATTCTGTAGGATAAATACATGGTGTATGAACAGAAACTGGAATTGAATATAATTCCTAAAATTAAATTTAAAATATTCTATAGGAAAAATACATGGTGTATGAACAGAAACTGGAATTGAATATAATTCCTAAAATTAAATTTAAAATATTCTATAGGAAAAATACATGGTGATATCAACAGAAACTGGAACTGAGTATAATTTCTAGAATTAAATTTAAAATATTCTACAGGCAAAATAAATGGTGTATGAACAGAAACTGGAATTGAATATAATTCCTAAAATTGCAATTTATAATATTTATGTGCAAAATACATGGTGATATGAACAGAAATTGGAACTGAATATAATTTCTAGATTTAAATTTAAAATATTTTATTGGCAAATTAACACTTACAAGTAATTAGTTCTTCAGAAGCTTTCGGTGAACGATGGAAGCAATTTTCTGAGCATTTGAAGCCACAGATAGAGTCTAAATAAAATTTTCATTTTCCTTGTTTTGATGCAGAGTCATTTAATTTAATTTAACGTTTAATTAATTTTGAGAAATAAAAAATAAAAAATCTGATATCAGATATTCAATTTGAAATCTCATTTTCTTTAATATTTCAAATGAATAAGATCATTTTAGATAAAAAATATTGCTGACTAATATTAAAAAACAGGTAAATAGGGGAAAGTGGGGTAAAACGGGATACCTAAGGTTTGAAGGCGTGTTGGAGCTAAACTATTCGACATAAAGCTTGTCAAATATTACTTAAACATTCGTTATTTATCAGAGTTTAATATATATTTCAGGAAAAGTCACAGTTTCATTTCTTTTTTTACTAATGATTTTTTGTTGTTGAAAAAGTGAAAGTATCCCGTTTTACCCTACTAATGGGGTAAAACTGGATACACAGGTATTAACTCTATGGCAAATTAGGGAAAACTATATTTTCAGTGGAAAAGTAGCATATTTTTTTAAATTTTAAGTGACAAATTAAGAATAAAGCAATTTTCTAAGATTTAACAATAGTTATAATAGTTAACAATTTAAGAAAAAATACGATTTTTTAAAAATTTAACAATAATTACAATAGTTGGCAATTTAAGAATAAAGACAGTTTTTTTTAAAGATTTATCTATATTTGCAATAGTTAACAATTTAAGAATAATGACAATGTTTTAAGATTTAGCAATAGTTACAGTAGTTCACGATTTAAGAATAAAAACAATTAGTTTAAGAATAGTAATAAGCAAATAAGAATATTAGTAATTCACATAACGTAGTTATCTTTATTCTCTGCTCCACTGCAGATTTAGTGGACTCATTTAGGTTTTTCCATAAGACGGCTTTGGAATATTGGTTCTTCATATTCTTCTCTTTTTGATTATTTTGTTTTGAGGTTTTCTTTTTCTGTTTCTTGAGTCAACACAAAACATTTTTCTCTTTATTAGCATTTTTTCATTTTATCTTTACTTTTCTTCTAAGTGTTGGAATTGTTTTTCATGAGATCATTTGACGCAAAGGTCAAATAGGAATATCCCTCACAAATTATCAACTATCTTACAACCTAAGAAAATCCTCTTCGGTCGGGTATCCGTAGCTTTCCCTAGTATCCCGTTTTAATTCGAGTGTAATTGTTTTACTAAATCTTTATTGTTTGATAGGATATAAATACTTAGTAAACATATAATAAGCCGTACTAATTATGGTTTTTATAATTGTAATGTTTAGTTAGTAAGGATAGTTTAAAAACAAACGAATATTGGGGGATTGACGTCATAGAACAAATAAACATTCACAAACGAAGTGAATTCAACAACAACATGGCAACCCTGAGCATTCTTCTTACTTCACTGGTACAGTATAATTCAGAATTTGTCCATTAGAATGGAAAATTAATAACGACATAATCAAGGTACCCGGTATTACCCCACTCTCCCCTATCCAATTAAAATAAATTTTACAAAATTACTTTTTCTTTTTTGTTGAAAATGTGTAACATGTAGGATTCAGTTTTGCATATTTAATTAATTTCTGATTTTTAAATTTTTTTCCTTTGTGCGAAATATTTTCTAATTGTCCCCACCACCCCCAAAAAATATAAAAGCAAAATTTCAATAAAATTCTAATAAAATTCAAAATTTAAAGCAAAATTTTCCAATAAATAGTTTAGATTTGTTTGATTGACGTTCGAATTTTGAAGCTACACATGAGTAGTTTGGTAAGCATCTAGTAATTTTGCTTTGTGGCCAGATGACAATGGTAATAATGGATAAACCAGGACGTTACTTCCCAAATCTGAACGCTGCACAGCACGCAGTGTAGTATTAGCATGAAAAAAATTGAACAATATTATTTTATGACAATTTTTTTGTTTGAAACATGCATACCTGTTTATACTTATATCATTTTAACCCTGTTTTAATTTTTGATGACCATAAAAAGATTGTAAATCTTAAGTACATACTTTAATATTAAATATTTTAATCAGTGTTGCATATCAATACTATTGCAATTATGACAATTTTAAATACTGTGTCATCAAATCCATTCAACACATTTCTTTATCATCATTTAGTTATTTTTCTTTATCTTTAATTTCAGAATACTTTTTTTCTTCTGATATCACTGATATTTTCTGATCACTGATATCATCTTCTCCACTAATGTCATGACTTTCGTCACTAATTTCTTCTTCAGAATCTTTGTTTATTGTCACTATTTGGCCGGGAATAAGTACCTCTAGGTTTACGCTGTAAAAAAGGTTTACCCTTCTTTCATCAATTGTTGGCAGAAGAGCAAAACGTTTCAGATGCAAATAACAGTCTATTAATTATACCCATATTGCAGTATTTTCTGGAAATCTTTCGTGATTATTTTGTTATATAGAGACGAAAATGCTTATTTCTGGATTCTGTTGCCTGTTCTGACAGTTTCCCGACAAGTTAGAATGCATGTGAAATCACTGCTCCTTCTATGCACTAATATTTTATGTGTGGTTGGATACTTTGGATGCTAAGGATCAGTCTCACATATAATTCTGCAGTGTCAACAGAATAAGAAATTAATTCCACTATATATAGTTCGAACCCACATGATAGAGTTTCCCAAGATGATTTTAAATCCATATATTAGTCTTTGCCAATATCTGCAATGATAAACGCCATTTCTGGATCCTGGAAATAGTTTCTCGTGATATTCTTGTCTTTGGTCTTTTCATATCCAGGTTTAGGAATGTACATAAAGCTGATTTATGAATTCATTTTGAATTTTGTGTTTGGTTTTTTGTAGCCGATTATTTTAATCTTTTGCTCTTACAGACCATTTTTAAATTCGTAATTTATATTACAAATGCAGCAACGATTTAAAGAATCGCATTCTGGAAGGTAATGGTGACAACCCAAAGGTAAGAAATTCGAGTTTTTATTATTTCTTACTTCTTCGTTATTACTGACTAAAAATTGCCTTGAGGTAATTAATATCACAGATGTTGCCTTTCATAATAGACATGTTAATTAAAGCGGCATCACATATGCTAGCGTCAACCACAGTAAATAATAATCTATATTGTATGGAAAATGTTTGATAAACGTTTGTAGTGTTATTCAGACTTTTCACTTGACTTTCTATGCATTCTGTTTCTTCAATTGTAACATCGGCAATTTCGTAAATAAAAAGTATTCTTATAGGACTTCAAAAATCTTAATGATGATATTGTTGTAGGATTTTGTGTTGGATCTTCCAATATCCCAAACTTTTCTAAGTATTTAAAAAATATTAATGAAGTAAATAACACTACGAAATAATTCCAAATGATTGCGTCCGTAAGTAATTAATACTTTTGATCCAAATAATATGCATATGGGTAATTCTCACGAAAAGGTGCTTTTTACAGTCCCGTGGTGATAAATATTAGGAAGTGCAACAAATTTACCAATATTTTTATTCATATTTTTATTTAAGTTTTAAGAAAGCTATTAAATACGTTCCTACTAAAATAGTTTTACTATTTAACTCTCCTTTTTCAATGAATATAAGACAAAAGTCTCCTCCGTGGATGTCCCTGCACCTGAAATTCAAAATAATTTTTACCTGGCACTTAAATAACTTTTTTTTTTAATTTGTATTTCTTTTTCAGTATTAACTAGCTTCAAGTCTCTGGTTAAGGTCTAACCTAACATTTTTCAAAATAAATTATTTTTTATTTAGGAGTTAATTTATACACTTTGTTCCTAGTCAAATAAGTCTCCCTCCTTGGACACAGACAATAACCTAAAAAATATCATATTCATATGGCAGCACATGTTGAATCATCATGAAAGAATTTGGAAGAAAGGCAACCATTTTGCTCTTTAAGAAAAGCTTTTCGTTCCATTGTGAATTTATTAAATATTTTCCAATTTCTTAGTTCCATTTATAATTTGACAAAGTTCAATGTCTACTCCTTGTGTTAACAAAAAGCTATAGAAAGGCTTAGTATCGCATTTAATAAAAAATAAGTGTACCGCTTTAGTAATCTACAAACCAAAACACTTAAAAATTAAAAACTTATTTTTTGTCTCGGGACATTTATACCACCCGCAAGGATAAGGTATTGAACACAAATCTTACACAAATCTTAGCGTTACCTAGTCATTTTTCGCTTCTTTTCGAAAGAACTTTTGAGAGTTATAGTCCAGTCAACGAAGGCTAAAAATCGAGGAATAAAAAAAAAATCGGTGTAGTTTTGAAATCTGGCACGTTGTTGGGGATAGTGTCCTAAACGACATACTAAAAGTCCCCGCCGTTGGGGGTGCGCGGGGGGTGCAGAGGGAGTTTAAAGGGAGCGTTTTCTGTTTTTCTTAAATATCTCGAAAACTATGGGTTTTAGCGAAAAACTCTTAATTACAAAATTAAGTTACATTAAATTTCCTACAAAAATAGACCTACGTATTTTTTGTAGGATGAATACTTTAAAATATATAGCGGTGTGAAAAAGAGCATAATTATAATATGTTATGCAAAAATTATTTTTACGAATGAAAGTTTTTATTTTAAAATGGCGGCTATATATTACAATATATCTATAGCATATTATATATATATATATATATATATATATATATACATAACCCATTTTTACTCTTGTTCGTATTCGAATTTCATCATATTTTCTACTATTTGATCAAATTCGAACTCCTCCTCTTTTTCTAAAGGGGCACCATTAGTGCAGGTACCATGGAAGGTGCTACAAACAGAAACACATTGATTAAAGAGTGTTTCAACGGCGCACCTTTGGTTGAGGAGAGATCATCCTTGATCTTGTTTGATAATTTGAGAAATGCTGTATATCTATACTTGTCTGGATGTGGCGTGTTAATAAAGAAAGATCCTTTGTCTCTGAGGACTCCAATGAGGATGGGGACATTTTGAATTTGCCATTTCGGATATCGTCTACGGCATTTTTGGAAGCAAAGGGTCGCTGTACTGAGGAAAGAAAGATCGCCTTGATAAGCGGAAAGAACGACGAGACAGTCGTCGTCAAATATGTGGCATTTCTATCTAAAATATAATTCTTAAAATAAGGCAGTAATTAAAACATATTTTTTCTCTGGCGAGGAGACTTCATTGATTGTCACAAGTTCCAGGACGTAAACACCAGATTTGAACATGTTTCGCCCACCATTTTTGGACAAATACAGGGTTCCCACTTATATCCGTTACACCCCCTTTAACTTCTAAACGGTGACAACTTAGGCCATAAAGTTAGTGTCTAGGTATAGTGACAAGGCTATGCGCTACTCGATTAGACAACTTACAACGCCATCTATCGGCAAATTTTGGAATTAGGGGCCATATCTCGTAAACGGTGAAAGATAAGAGAAAAAGGTCAATTATAAAGATCTAGAGCACTCTCGATTTAGTACGAAAAAATACCTTGCGCACATTAATACTCAAAACAGATTGTAAAAAATAAACACTCGTTTGATTGTGATTTTGAACACTATGGCGTCGTGAAAAGCGAGCGAAGCGAGAAATCCAGTCCAGAGTGCAAATGTGTATAGAAACTAACGGAGTGCATTTTGAGCAATATAAATAAATGATCCAGAAGACAGGGACGTGTCACAGTTTTTTTCTTCCACTCTTTATGACATGACAATTTTCGAAATCGTGACCAAACAAATGTTCATTTTTTGCATTCTGTTTTGAGTATTAATGTGCGCAAGGCATCTTTTCGTACTAAAACGAGAGTGCTCTACAACTGCCTAGTTGACTTTTTTTCGTATCTTTCACTGTTTACGAGATAGGGCCGCTAATTCCACAATTTGCCGAAAGATGGCGTTGTAAGTTGTCTCATCGAGTAGCGCATAGCCTTGTCACTATACCTAGACACTAACTTTATGGCCTAAGCTGTCACCGTTTAGAAGTTAAAGGGGGTGTAACGGATATAAGTGGGAACCCTGTATATGTCGAGAAAAATCAATTAAATATTCTGTCTCTACGAGTTTATTTAACGTGCTAATTTTATGGTACATGCTATTTCGGACATTGTTCTTTGAATCTATAAAAGAGCTTAGAGGACTTACTTAAGTGTGTCAAAGGAATTTTTGGTTTTTAAATTAATTTTTACTCTTACTTAATCACGCATTTAAAAAGCAAAAATTATGTAATTCGTCGCAAGAGTCAAACATAAGTTTGTATACGAAGGAATTAAAAAAAGTTTTGATGTATGTCATGGTTCATTTCAAATGTATTGATATATCAGGTGTTATTTTCAACAGCTTTTAGCCAACAATTCAACTTTATATTACAGGGAAGAGGAATAATTTCAGTACAAAACATTTTTCATTCCTTGTTATGCTTTCATGTTTGTTTGGTTTGCATGTTTTGCTGAAATACAAATATGAAAAATTTCGGTTCATGTAACATTACTCGTTTCTTTGGAGTGTTTATTGACTTCCCTTTTTTTTGTTTCTCAAACCTATTCTATTGAATCTTTCGGGACAAGTATTAAAAACCGAACCCTTTTGCTGTGAATATATTTAACCAGAGATCCTTATTAATATCTTTCAAGAAAATGCCCAAGAGAATTGTTTCTTATGTATAGCTTTAAGGATGGCATTTTGTCAAACGTATTTTTTCAGTAAATGAAAATAATTTTCCTTCACTATGGACATTTGTTAGAAATTTGAAATACATGAAGACATTTTCTGTTTAGAGAGCAATTTAGCAACAAATAGTCAAGAATAATTTTGAAATTTTTTGCTAAATAGCCGTATAAGCAGTGAATGCCGTCATCTACTTCTTGTTTATAACAAACGGAAAAAAATGGTAGCAAAGAGTTTAATGTTGCAAGGTAAATATATGATACAGTTTGTTTTTCATAATAATAATCTTCATTTTAATCAAAAATAAAATGAACACACGAAATCTTCCATGTGATTTAGGGGTGGTCGTACTAATCTCACTAGTTCTAGCATATTTAACGGAAGGACTCGTGATAAAGAGTGGATTATGGCAGCTTCTATTGATTGAAGCGACTTTGGAGAACACAGGTATGATTTGAGATGGAAGCCACACTGAGCTGCTTTCCTTAAAAATTTCAGAGGAATCGGAGCCACCTACTTGTTCTAGTGGATGTAGCCTCCCTTAACCAGCCCGACCGCAGCAGGCAGTTAATTACTAAAACGCACATCGGTCTAATAGTTATTGAAAAATGCTGACTAACAGAACACAATAAAAATGTAAATAAAGTAAAAATATTCACTTATAGCGGCGGAATAAACAACTTCTGTAAACATCGATTGAGTCATCGAAAAAACAAATTAGTTCTTATGTTACTCAAACTGTTGTAAATTTGAAATTAACAACTGTCTTCACTTATTTCCAACAAAAATGAAAAGCTTTCTCCGGATATTTCAACCTAATGTACAAAATGTCTTCTTTTCCATACATTTTTAGACTTATAATTCTCCATAACAGAGTTACTCTCGTACTGCCTTATCACTTTGGGACGTTGAATGACAGTCGCTACAATAACTCGAGTACTGAGGCCGAAGTCCTAGTTGCCATCACCAGCCATGGCCCGACCTTTCCCGTAGGAGGTACTTGCTATCTCTGGAGGGAGGTAACTCTACCCCCACCATTATTTCTACCCCTAGGAGGAGCGAGATCCCGCTTACTTATCCGGCGGCTTCTCATCCACGAACTCGTAGTGCCCCAGCCGTTAGAGCTGGCACTTGTGAAATAAAAATTGGGATTAATAATCAATTTTATCTATCAATTTCGTTTTTAGGAGAATCAAATCCGTACGAATTAACCATTTTTTGTTCAATTCACTATTTTGTGGTTGAGTATTGTAATTTTAGACTGAGTAAGTATAAGGAAATTCAGTTTTGATATATAAAAACTTTTTTGTGGTTACAATGTCTTAATAATTTCATTGTATTTTATTTGCACATGGTTCCTACCACTCAATATTGAAGAAAAATTCTGTAATTTATTGTAAGTTAATTTTATTTATTTGAAACAATTAGAAATGCAGGGATTCAGTCCTAGATTTCCTTAATATTCTTACTTAAGCCCTTAACACTTAAAATGTAACCCCTTTGCAAACAGTGATTCCAAAATTTTTGATACTTAAATCTGTAATGGTGTCAAAATTGCAAGTATTGAAAGGAAGTTAAGCCCAATGACCATCTTAGGAAAATTCGAAAAATTCATTAAATATTAAATATATTATTAATGAGTTAAAAACTGCAGTTTACTTAAAGTATAGTTTCCAGAATTTTATGCTTTTACGATTTTGCTTTGATCCCTGATATTTTGAATTTTTTTCTTTTTCCAAGACTAACAAAAGCGTGTTTTTAAAAACTTTATTTTAATATTATATGTTGGACTTAGTGACATATCTTACCAGGGTTTGTTCACTGAGGACTACTGCGCCTTTTGTGCTGCTTTCTTTCCTATTAGTATCCATTGGTCTGCTGCCTATTTTTCCTATACGAGATATTTTTCCTAGATGTCAAATTGACTCGCCTTCGAGTTGGACATAATACACGTTTCACTCACAGGCAACTTATCTTTGGAGAGAGGGCACCAGTGTGTCCCACATAGAGATTTTACTGCTTAGCGGTGCCCATGATTTCTCTGTCATAGTGTTTGTATGCTTTCTTCACGAGAGATTGCGCGTACTGCAAGGTCTATATGGTGGTTGCGTGTTGTAGCGAATCTACAAGATGTTAGAAGCCGGAGAATTTTAATTTAACTGTACTCTTCTTCATTAAACATGCAAAATCCCAAAATAAGGATTTCGATTGCGCTTTAGATTGATTATGCATATGAAATTTCTTATTTTCCATCTGATAGCGACTAATTTGTAAAGTCCCAAAATTTGATAACATTCTCCTCTGTAGTAGTATTTTCCTAGATTGATTGTAAAAAATATGAAAAAAATTCAAGTAAATTATTTTATAAATAATTCATATATTACTTAAAAACGAGTTATTTAATTATATATGCATACTCATATTGATTAAATTTTTGAAATTAAATTCCACCGAACTATGAACATTGAGACCAATTTCATTCACAAAATTTCCTCTATTGGATTTCATATGAAGATGTTTAAAACTACGGAAATTCATTTCAAAAATGTTCCCAAATGTATAGTTTATGTACCCTCCACCATTAATATAACAATTTACGTATCTTCTATAGAAGATTATCTTCAAAAATTCCACTTAAGTACATTTTACGGAAGATCATCTTCAAAATTTCCATTTGCGTATCATCCAGGGAAGTGTGTCATTAAAACTTCTAGTTAGGTATAATTTCAGGAGGCTAATCCTGAAAACCTGCCTAAAAGCATATCGATCATAGATTCACCGCTGGACATCGTCAGCGCCTCTTTCGCCGCTCTTCGTAGCAATGAGCATGAGAAATCTACCTTCTCCGGGGAGGTTTTAAGGAGCAGTGGGGTTCAATTCGTACGTCCTGAGCCAGTTTTGTGCTGTGCGGGTTTTACTGTTAATCATATTTTAATAGAATGTCCTTTTAATTCTCATCGAGATCATCATTTTAATTCATCGTCTGTAGCACTGCAAGACTTACTGGGTGAAAGACACCACCCGGATATTTTTAATTTTTTGAAAGCTCTTTGCCTTCTTACGTGTATTTGATATTATTCTTTCTGCTCTCTTCATATTCTTTTGGTTTACATTCAAGAGTCTCCGTTCATAGATAAATTTTTACTTGCTGAAGTAACTTTTTTTAACAATTAACATTTTTATCTATATCATTGAATTCAATTTTAGCCATGTTCTTGGCGCAGTATGGCCAAAAATGGCTCTAACGCCAGGAAACCACACACTATAAACTTTCTTATTTGTAACTAGAGTTCGTGAAATTAAGACATACCGAATGATTTCTTATTAATTTGTCTAAATGGTTTGATTCCTTATCCTTCCTGTCTTGTCCTCCTTTTGTTTTGTCTTTTCGAATACAGATGGCGCCATTCTTCTAGTTTTCCTTAAAAACAAGGGGAGATCTCTTGTTTGGGCGGGAAATTAGCGTTGGTTTGTGATGGCCTGGGGACATTTTTTCTCTCTTCTAAGCATAGGGTAAATTTGTTTTATGAAGGCTTTTATTCAGCCGGAAGACTAAAGATAATTTTAAATCAATCTTATTAGCGTTTTTATGTTTGTATTCGGTTTTCCTTTTTCTTTTAAAATAATGCTTTTAGGTGGTACCGATTTCCTATGTTTTTTGTTGGGAAATTTCGAGCTAAGAGAAGCTATATTTGGCGTAATGCAAGCTTCTTACAGAAAAATTTCCCAAATATTTTTGAATCCATTTCGAATATAGTCTTTAGCTCTTGAAAAATTTGATTAGAATGGATTCTTTGTTTAATTTGATTATCTCAGAGTATTTCCTAGTTATTTGCTTTCTTTGAATGATTTTGATACCGAATGATTAAGATATACCCTGTTTTTGCTAGATATTTTTCCTGCCACATTGATCTTGGCTGTTATTGGAATTTAGAGTTCTGTTGATAGTAATAATATATGCTGAAATTATTTATAAATTATTGCGAGATTATCTATTACATGGAATTCGTTACCGCGTATCCATGATATAGTAATAATCTGGATGTCGGCAGAAAAACAGTTAGGCTGTTTGTTGATGAAATATTGTCTTTATCATTAATCAGAAAATTACTATTCAGTTATAATTGCAACATTTCTTCAGCTGTATTATGCATTGTCACAGTTTGTTGCATTTAGACAATTTCGTTTGATCCTTACTAGCCTTTGAATTTAACCTGTTAGTTTACACATTGATTTATTTAAGAAATAAATCCATTTCGCTTCAGTGAAGTGTTTCAAGCTTTTATTAAACTACAAAGAAATATAAATTAAACAACCAATTTAAAGCTAGATTATCTAAGTGAAAGGTATTCTTCGAAAAGAATCTAGATGAAAACAATTTTTTCTCCATGAATTTTTTTTATTATTTCATATTGGATATCGATTTCTTGCAATAAGCTGCTGGACTCTTTGTTTCGTGCATAGTGCTGTGCCAATATATTATTCCTCTGAGAGAACGTGCTAAAAACCAAAATAACTCCTCAGGAAGTTGCAGTTTTCCAGGTGAGGACCTGTGCCAAGTTTACCATAGTTATCAATATCTATAGTCAGATAGGTGTGACTTTCATTGGAGTATTTTGGCCATTTGGGAACTGCACCAGGATTTCTAAAAACAAAATAAAAAAACGTTAGGAAGGTTCGTTTCAAAAATTCTAAACTATTATCAAAAATGAAAATTAATTTTATAACTACAACAAAAAATATTTTTGATCCAAAGTTGGATTCTTATGTATGCTTAACCCTTTTTTATCCCTACGGTACTTATAAGCGTGATTAAAGTGGAACTTTTATCTTCGTAATATTACTTTTTTCCTTGACGGAATTCCCAAGAACACGAAGAATGTAGTTCCAACAGCAAGTAACAGTTCAAGGCAGAATTTTTTTTTCAAAATTCATTATTAATATATTAATTAAGATATTTTAATTATTTAAAAAGTTTGTTTTCTCTTCTTGGGTTATTCTGCCCCAAAACTTATCTAATGGTTAAAAATAAAATTGCATATTTGATGGCAAATTAATACAGGATGCAAAAGGTTAAGGAGTGTAATTCATTAAAACAAACTTAATTATAATTTATTTTATTTTTATAATTTATTATTTATTTAATTAATTTTATTTAAATAAATGAAATTTATTAATTGGGAGATATCTGTTAAATATTTAAATACGGTAACTTAACATATTTTGCACATAATCCGTAACATACGTAAGTGCCCTGTAATCTGGCAGTAAGTTCTCGGCTTAAGTGCTCGAGGTTTCAGGTGTGAAACCCGCTTCCACTGGAACACCAACGTGGCCTTGTGCCCATTAAATCAGTCGGGGACAGATTCCCTCCCGCTAGTATGGCGTAGAGCTTGGGAAAGAGGGTGCCGTCACAGGTGCCATCCTCTTCATCTAACCAAGGCTTAAATTACGAGTTCTATTCCAAAATAAGCCTCATGTTACATCAAAACTGGACATAAATATAACTAAACAAGACCAAACTTATAAAGACAACGATGTATTGAGGGCTAACTCTGGTCTACTTATTAGAAGCTCATTGGTTTGTGCCCCATTCCAAGATTTAACATGTGCGCAAGCCTATTATCGTAAATCTATTAGAGAAACTTCGTCACAAAAACTTTTCTGACTGGCCGCCACACATAGTAAAGGTGGGATCCTTGCCACTTTGCCATGTGTGGCTCCTAGCAATTGCAGGAAGCCGCGGTGCCCTAAGGTAAAGTCTCAGCTTTGCAAATCATACAGAAGGGGATCATACAGAACGTTAAATCATACAGAAGGGGAGAAACGTCCTATTGTTGGTGTGGCTCATTCATTCACTACCCACTCCGAACCAGTTTGCCAAAATTGGCTTAATTCAAAGGTTGGAGTAACTGAAGTTTGGAGAGGGGGTGCAAGTTCAGGAGTCGTCCTCGTCACCTGACCGATGTTCAAAATTAGGAGGTCCGTCACAAAATAGCTCTAGTTTGGCTTCAAATAGGGACGTTAATATAACTAAAACTAAACTAAACTAAACCGAGCAATTGAGGTTCCATAACGACGCGTATAACGGATTTTACTTTTTAAAAATATCCACAGTGCGGAGGCTCGAATCATCGAGAAAAGGAACAGTTAGTCCATCCTACTCCAACACTAAGTATTTGACTCTTCAATCTCCTACTTGACGAGGTCTCAGATAAGGTAGATTTGGTTAAGTTTTCCCTTAAAATTCCGCGAAATTGAAATCCTAAGTTGAAAAGTGATAGGCCTTCACAGAACTTCACTTACCCGTCTTTTGCAAAGTTTGCCCACAGTTTCATCACTTGCCTACTAAGCCAAATTTCGTTCGTATTATAGTCCTTAGGTACTCGTACGGGTCGACCGAAAACGAACTGTACCTCTTCGAAATGCACCACGCCCATCCATTTCGCCCAAGGTGAATTGGAGGGACGATGGGTAAAAAAGTAGTAGTAGACATCGTTCTTTCGCTCTGCGTAGCTCTCAGCAAAAAAGACTGTCGCGCACAAGATGCTGGAGTCCCCATAGGCAGTAGTGACTTGCTTTCTGATCTGGTCATAATCATTATCAGGCACATCTTTCAAGTAGAAATCAATATACTTTTGTGGATCCGTGTAATTGCTGAAAATGCTTTCAAGGAGAGAACTAGCGTATGTTTTGTTGACCTTTGGATCCTTCTCGCCGAAGAAGCCGAACTCAGGTATGTTTCCTGTGGTAACCTGAAAAGATCCTTCATCTTTTACATCTCCAGCGAGGAGGGGAACATTGTGGAAGTTGCCATTTCGGACGTCTTCTAGGGCATCATTAGGAAGTAAATCGTTGCCGTACTGTTCGAAGAAGGACCGCGCTGAAGTCGGATTGAAGGACCACAGAGTCTTCGTCAGATACGTGGCATTTCTATCTAAAAATAAAATTTAATTGACATTTTAGTAAAACAAATTCTAAATTATCACTAAGATGCAATTCTACACATCTCCCACATATCGTTGCTTATTTCGTTCTGGGTTGAGTTTGTTGTCCGTAAATGAAAATCTTTAATGAAAGTGTCTGGTGTCTGATATGTTAAAAGTACGAAACCACAAATTATGATCTATATTATAATTTGTTTTAAAAAATTTCGCATATGAATCAGGCATAAAAAATCGACACAGAATATATTTTATTATTCAGAATGATTTCACCGTTTGAGACTTACTTAAATTTTTCACTTCCTAATGCTTAAGCTGATAGCCTTTGCGTTCGATGCATTGTGCTTTCATTTATTTCATTTTCGATCAAGATTTTTTTATCAATTAGAACAAAAGAAATATGGACAAAAATACCTACATAGTCATTAAAACTGAAAGTATATTATCAATAATATTAAATATATTTAATTTTTATCACACCAGAACCCCGAAGTTCTTATGAATAAAAAACGATTTTTTGCTATTTCGAAACACTCAAAAAAATGTGTTTCAATTTTCTCATTTTTTTTGTAACTTCTTTGATTACAAAGCCCTGGAGACTATTCTGAGGATTTGTTCATGTTTACTGATGTGAAGGGAATCCATGGCATCAAATCTTCGCAGATCGTGTGCATACGACTGAAAAGCAAATCATATAACGTCATCCTTCAATACGCGTAATACTCATGAAATTTGTCGCTTCATTCTGAATAATTTTGTTCAATAGATGATATCTTTGGCAAACTTAATACCCTAAATCCAATGTCTTATATTTCTCCAGTTACGATTTTTGATATTGGCGCTCAGTGGGTGAATGATAACATTTATTATTTTGGTCAAGGATGAGAATCACTATTGCTGGGGAGGATCCAATAGCCGTCAGCGTACTGTGTGTTCTCCGCACGCTTACCAAAGGCCTGTTCAGTAGCAAATGGAGTGCTCAAGTCACTTATGGCAGGACAACAGGTTGGATATCCTGACTCTAGTGAGCGACTTGAGAGCTTAATTGTGCAAGCTGAAGATTTCACATTTATCACCAAACCAGTTGTTGAGTGTCTGAGTAAGAAAGAAAACATAAATGCTGTTCTTTCTTTTAGGTTTTTAGATTCGAGGCTATACGAAATCTCACACAGGCTCTCTCTAAAAGAAATTTTAACTGAAGGGTGCTTTCTCTACTAGAGTCATTGAAAATAAAATTTTCCGTATCCTTGAGGTTTTTTTCTTCTTATTTCTCATTAGCAATAAACTATTTTGGAGAGGGTTCAAAATTATTTGCGTTTATTTTTAACTGATGGACAAGGTAGATTGTGGTGGATACATTTTAGCAGGCTTAATAACTGTGAATTCTCTGTGAGAAGAATGTTTTGTGATAGATGAATATCCATAAATGCTCGTACCTTGCGTTTCCTTGACAGAACGATATCCACATCTTGATATCGAGGTCCAGATGAAAAGGGGATATTTCATAGCTGTGGTATATCCAGGACATTAAAACCGGAACGCTATTTTTACAAAGTTTTATCCATCTGTGTGGCCTGAATTTTCATGCAACTTTTCTGCACAATGAACCTCAGGATTATGACAGATTTCCATTCACTGTCCGCGTGGTGACAGCCTGTGTTAATCTCGATTTCGGCAGCTATGTTCCTTCTTGGCGCACAGCTACTGATGCTGATGATGATTACTCCTCAAGAAGAGAAATATCCTTCTCACCTTCGCTCATGTCGACCGCAATTTACACATTCCTTGCATGCGTGAATGGCAGCCAATCTCTCATTATATTTTCTGATTAAGTGCTGGTAACTTTAATTCACCTGTACCATTCATGTTGATGCAATGGGACGATGGAATAAAATATCTGCCAGTAATAAGAACCGGAATAACTACAGGAGAAAATTAAACCTGGTAACATCTGGTATAACAGTTTATTTGTCGTATTTAGGAAAACAACTGGTGTTACACGTTTATATATCTTTAAAGAAGGAAAGTGTAACAGCGAATATTTTTCAGAATGAGTTTGGTGTATTTGTAAACATCTTGAAATTGAACTGAAGGTAATCTTGCTGATAAGGCAGTGAGTTTGAAATACCAAAACGATCCAGGGGAAAGAAAGAGAATAGATAGAAACATTTTGATGATTTCGATGGAGCATCCTGCAGAATTTAGTCGATATCTACCGTTCTAAATCAGAATTGAACAGGAAGGTAAGTAGAAAAATTATTAATGATAGATCTAATTTAAAATCATTAAAATAGAGTTAATCAAACTTCGATCGACTGCGAATAGCGACAAACGTGAAAACAAACTTATTACTATTTTTAGGTTTGTTTTTGACTATTTACAACTAAATTTTCCAAATAGATTTTCAGTACAAAAAACTGTATTTATTACACCTTTTGGAATTTAATGCTGAGTACAAAAAAATATAGATTATTAGAAGAAAAAACATTAGTTAAGCTAACTCTACTGTAACAAATTCACTATGAATAAAA